>JANAVB010009994.1:12483474-12690974 GCA_029216955.1 Iris pallida
ACCACTCATGAGCCTCGGCTGAAATGCATATATATCAGGACGCCCGAATATGTGCACGATCCGACTCGATGGAAATAGCAAAATTCTCTATCACAATGCTTGGTTGAAATGTATGTATTTTATGGACGCCTGAAATATGTGCACGATCGTTCTAAGTGAAATGTATGTAGTTTGGATGTTGGTGTTGATGAATGGAAGGGTATCGAGGGTTTCAAGGAAAAGATTGAGGGTAGTACGATCGTTGCTCGGATGGAAAACACATAGGAGTAGTATGTGCACGAGAGTTGTAGAATGTTGAATAAAGTGATAAGTCGATGAGTAAGTACTCAGTTACTTTCGAGGATAAAACTTTTTCTGAGTGGTGTATGATGTAGTGCCCCATCCCGCTCAGTTCAATCAGAGGAATCAAAACACCAACGGCATTCAGACTTAGCCATGCAATGACTACTCGAAGACCCGCTCGATCGAGGCGACTCCTCGCTCAGGTGGGTGGCTTCGGTGAACTTGCCTCAGCTTGGCCTTTTTACTAATAAAACGAAAGTTTTCAAATGTACAAGTAGGTTTGATAATAAAAAGATGAATCCACATAGCTAAGGGAATAATCCCAAGTCGGGTCGATTGAGTTAGAACATGGAAAAAGGTCCCACGGTCGGCTTGGCTTTCAAAATTGACACTCGGTCCTTCGTCCCGCGGCTTGGAAAAAGGAAAAAGTTGGTCTTCGCCACAAAGCTAAGAGTTAGCCTAAGTCATAGGCGTAGCCCGCATAACGCTTGATAGAGCATATACGGTCCCATCATCCAAGGCTTGGCATAGCCTTTGCTCGTCCCATGGGTTAAGTTACATTGCACGGCTTGTGGCGTAAGTATAGGCACCCAAACTTGGTTGTTCAAAGTCGAATGCGTGCATGACACATTTCTGTGATGCGAGACTTGACACAGCCTTTGTTTGTCAAGTTGTTGTGCGATTAAGTTAGGCTAAGTTATGCTAGGCTATCGAAGTCATTTTAAGCACTGTCCCATATTTTCTGTGGTTGTCAAAATTACTTGGTTTCACGACCGTAAGGCCTGATATAAAGTATGACTTGGGCGATAGTGTCGCATGGAACATAAGTTGGCTTAATGCACGATGTTACAGACTTAGTATTTAAGGTACGAACCATGGTAGATTCAAATTGAGTTTGGAAAAAGGGCTATCAAATAGGCGTTACTGAGTTGAGTAAAATGATATGGCAACAAGGAAGAATGCTCGCGACCTTGGGTCATCGAGGCGGTCTCAAATGTTAGAAGTCTTAAACTTGGTCCTGAAAGGATGGTAATATTGGAAGAAGAAAATGACTGTATGAGACGTCAGTTCGAGTCGAGTCTTGCATGGTCATGGATAACTTATCGACAAGGGCGATGGTTCCTCGAGCGACAACCCGGGGCCACGGGACCGACTCGGCCTAGGAGGAAATAGGTATAGTCGTGCAAGGATAATAGCACAGGTTAAGCGGGACTTGCAACGGGGCTAGCTATTGGCATTGAAAGGATCCCGACTAACAAAACTATACGTCCAGGATAGATTGTGATGCTAGTGACCTTTAATAGATGGGTCGGCACGGGCGTCAATCCGCAGGTGTGCCTTTGGATTGAGTCGAGTTGAATAGGTGCACGATCAGAAGACAATATTTGGGGCCTAAGATTTGGCTGCAACGTAGATATCATGCTTCGGCATGGAGATGTGGCATCGAGTCTTAAGTTGTTGGCATAGAGTATCACAAGTTGGATTTGAGTCATTACGAGTTTATGTCAGGAATCGTCGCAAAACAAAGTTGGTTAGGTGACACTAAGTTCACAAGTCTTGATTTTGTCAGTTGGTGATTAAAGCAACAAGGGCCGCTAGACGACAATATGGTTAAGTCATACGGAGTTGTGAGGCACGGCCTCAATATGGGTACACGAATAGGTCTCATGATACGACCACGTTGATGGCACAAGGGACTTATAGCACGGTCACATAGAAATTGGGTACTATCGTGTAGTTGCGTCTCTGAGTATGGGCCGAAAGGAAAATACGACTTGATAAGTTGACCTCGTTGACATGAGAAGGGTCTATAGGCAAAGTATCAGTAAGTTGCTAGTTGCAAGGAACGGGATGGTCTAGAGACACAAAATAGGAAGAGTCTATGTCTTAAAACCTGATCCTAAGGCAAGAGTAGAAAGACAATCGAAAAGGGATTATGTTGCACAAAGTAAATAAACGTGTTGGTTTTGTATAGGTGGGCGAGAAGCTCATTCCACCAGTATAGTTGAGTACTGACACCCATAGTTTTTATGTGCAGGCACATGTAGAAGCTCGTTACGTAGGGCTCACTTAGATGCGTCAAGCCACGGAGTTCCTTGACGATTCGAGACATGCGATCGCATGGAGTCTGGACTTATATGGGACATAATGTATGGACATCGCCTATCTAAAGTTTTGCTGGCCTACTCAAATTGTATTGAGATGAGAGAGAGTAGAGTGACTTAATATGAGAAGAGTGAGCTTGAGTGATTGTAATCTTGGCCTTACGCTACATTGTAATCTTTATTTCAATATCATAAAAGATTATTTGTATGACTCGTGTTTTGCTTCAAATTTTTGCTGCTGTATTAATGTTTCCGCTTGGAACTTCTGTGCGACGACCTCGTCGCTTAGCCTGTAATCGACCGTTATGGAACCCCCTTGTGTGAGCGCAATCTAGGCTCACGCGGCATCACGCCTTAGCGAAGACGATCATTCCTACGAGAGCGGATGTGACAGGTATAATGTCTTTCTTATGCCTTATGCTTTTAAGTCCTTGCTTGCAAAAAGATTGCTTGATTGACTGGTAGTCATAGATATCTAGTATTAGTGTAGCTTGCCTCGACACCTCTAGCCTCTTGATTAAATTCTGAGGACGGAATTCTTTTAAGGTGGGTAGAGTTGTCACTCCCATTTTTCATTATAGTATTTCTAGTATACGTATACGAATTTCTGACATTGTCAGGTGACCCATGTTTGACTTGTCTTGCTTAGCTTGGCTTGGTTTATTTTGGTTCGGCTTGGCTTGGCTTTTCTTGGTTTGGTTTGGTTTGAGTTGAGTTGAGATGGAGAGGTTGATATATAAGTCAACTCCTCTCTCTCTCTCTCCTCCATTACTTCTCATTTATTTCTCTTCTTCTTCATTTACTCCTCTCCACCTACATAGAAGCCCTAGGCAAGTGCAACTTGCTTCATGATGGATCTCAAGTTTTATTGTTCCATTCTCATCCTTGCATGATTTAAGCCTCTTTAGAACTTGGCATATTCGTTTTGGTGGATGGATTCTTGTAGATCTAAGTTAGTTTTCTCGGTTTTTCTTGTTTTGATCTCTTTAACTTTGTTATTTTCAGATCTATTGGTTTTATGTTGTGGGAAATTTGATTTTACACATTTTAGACCCTTGAAAGTCTTGATTCCGACTCATTTTGAGTGAGTTATGCCATTTCTAGTTCATGGGTTCAACTAAGCACTTTCGGTGCTGTTGGAGAATGAGCAGTGCACGTGCGCCCCTTGGTGCTGTGCCATTTCGGTTGCTCGTGATCTTTAGCGTCGCGCCTTTCAGTCGGTGCTCTTTAGCACCGTGCCATCCTAGTGCGTGCGCCCATTGGTGCCGTGCTAGCTCGGAGCGTGCGCCACTTGGTGCGCGTCATATTAGCGCACGTGCGCCCTGGCGCCGCACCATTTTAGCGAGTGTGTGCCCCTTGGTGCCACATCTTCCTAGCGAGTGCGTGCCACCTGGCGTCGTGCTATCCCTGGCGCCACTTGACCCCCTGGCACCGTGCTATCCCTGGCGCCACTCGACCGAGCACCACTTGCCACCCCGTGCTTCTGGCCAGCTCAACCTAGTGTCGCGCGCTATTTAGCGCCACGCTCTTCGGTTGCACGCCACTTGGCCAGTGCCACTTGCCGCGGCCACCTTGCTCTCTTGGCCCAGCGCCACCTAGCTCTTTGGCCCAGCGCCACCAGCATTTGGCCCAGCGCCATTTGTACAGCGTCATTCTTGCCATGATACCCCTTATCCCATATCTCCATACATGTTCATATAGTTCTTAGTGTAATGTCTTGACCTGACATACATCTTGTACTTGGCCTACTTGCGGCAACCCAGCATGATAACTTGTTAATATTGAGCATAGAGTTTGAGCATGTTTATGACTTGCTAGTATTTAACTTGACTGGCTTGGACATGATAGCATGAACCCGTCTTGATATTCGTTATAGTGGCTCGTCGAGACGCACTCTTGACAAGTACTCAGATATGACAAGTAAACCTGACATGACATGTATAATCTTGATTGCTGTTGCGATAATTATTCCTTCTTGCTAGTGTAACTCTTGTCTTAACACCGTGGTTGATTTTCTTGATTGTGCCTGTACAACTACCTGTCCTGTCTTGTATCATGTAGGACATGGTTCCTGTCACCACGGTCAAGGATTCGTACTGAATCTGACTAGGTTGTAACCACCACTTTTCCGAACAGGAGTATTTTTGACTTTTTCCTAATTATTGTATTAGTGTGATTTCACATTATATCTTGAGTGACAAATTAGTTTTCAAAACTAGAATTTATATTTTAATTATCTAAATAATTAATAGTGCATATGTGTTATTATTGAATATGACTAATGGTTAGCCTTTGACTAGAATAGTGGTTAGTGATCCTAGAGACCTATACTAACTTATCATGACCATCCAACTAGATGATTAGAATAGCCTAAATGACCTTAAGTTAGTCTCTAGCTAGAATAGAAGATTTAGTTAGAAAACTTGACTAAATACTGTAGAAGCAAAAATCAATGGGTGCCCCTCTCAACAAAGAGCCAGCATCAAGTGGCGCCAGATCACTAGGTTGCGCCTAAGCCATCTCAGGTTGCCTAAGCCAGGGTGTGCGAGCTCCACATGGTAAGCATCCTCGAGAAGCTGTAACAGCTGCCATCATTACTGACAGCTCGTCAGTCGAAGAAAATCTATTCGAATCCCGCACAATGGCGCTCGAGGAGATTTTTCAGCATGCAATTAATGCTGACAGGTAGCTTGCAAGTTATCAAGAAGCGGAGATCAATCATCATAGCATAGAAGACCCAGTCAAAGGCCAAACGTCAAGTTGCGCGCTTGCGCCACCTAGAGTGTTGGCGCTAGCCGATCAACTTTTGTTAAGAAGCAGGATGATATGGCGCGCATGCCACTAATATCGCAGAACGTGTCCTACACTTGCCCGACCATGCGCATCTCATCAAATGATGCCATGCGTCCCCTGCAGTTCAAGTAACCGTTCGTACAACTATATAGAAGTCGCACAACCTAAAGTGCGCGCAACTCAGAAAATGTTATTTCATAACTCTATAATAGAGTTTCAAATCAGTACTACTAAAGCATCACTAATGATCATAATCTACTGCCAAAGTGCTATTGCATTCTCCTGAGGCTTGTGTCTTCGATATCACATCGTCCAATGGATAAAGTGATCGTCTTCTGATCAGATTCCTACAGTCGTACTTCCCAGAAATCAATTGTACTCTTTTCTTAGTTTGTAATAAACTTTTGTTTTTGCAAACAAAATGAACTCTGCTGGGAACGACTTTCTCCTCCACGAGAAAGTGGCAACTCAATGTGATACCGCGTCGATTGGCAAGACGCAGAAGACTTTGGTCGTTCAAGTCAAGCAAACCGCCTACGAAGCAATGATCAGTGCTGGGGGTACTAGGCGCACCTCAATTGCTGCTCAAGAGCAAGGCGCACTGTATGGACTCCCAAGTCCTCTGCAGTGCCAACCACTGCTTCTGCGCAACCTGCGCCTATTGTCTCTCTGCCGACCACTGCTTTACGCAACCTGTGCCTATTGCCTCTGCGCAACCTGCGCCTACTACCTCTTTGGTTCTGAACAAAGGAAAATACCTTTTGGCTACTTCCTTATCTTCTCCAGTTCTGAATTTTTAGAATAACCTATCTAGCGGGAATGTTAAACAGAACAAAGGACAGTGCCATTTGGCCTTTCTTCAACCTGCACAACCTGCGCCTGTGGCATCTCAACCACAAAACAAAGGAAAACGCTCTTTAGATCTCCCTCTCTTTCTCCAAATATGAACTTGGCAAAGAATATATCTATTCCTACTTGTTACAGAACAAAGGAAAGCGCCCTTTGGCCTTTTCTCATTCTTTCCGATTCTTGACTCGACGAAAACAACTCTGGTTGCGCCCTTGCGCCAATCAGTACAAGAGATCTTTTGGGAAGAAACCTTACTCTTCTTGATAGAAACAATCAAATCTCTGCTAAGAAAGTGAGTTTTGTCCAAACTGAACTTTCTGTCACCCAGTTGCTTCAGGCCAAGCGTATAGAAATGTTGCAGCAACAAAGGAATTCTGCCTACTCCCAAGAATGTAATTCAGGATCTTCTAAACCTGTGCATCTCAAGATCCAAGCAAGGCAAACTGCTAGTATTCAGACAGATATACAAGTGCCACCTTTCTGATTTGTGCACCTATCTCAACAGGCACCAGCCAGTATCAACTTCAGTAAGACATAAGCATCATACGCCAGTGGCTAACTTGTGCCAGAGACAGACTTCTAAAGTCAAGAACCCTCTTATATATACTGATCAACTTAGCACTTCCTTGTACACTCAGGGAACAGGACATCTCAAGAATCGGAATCATGCTCCTAACATCGTTAAAGAATATGTTCCGACTTCTTTCGTCGTTGTTGTAACCGATCTCCGTGAACTTCTTGAACAGAAGCAGAAGATCACAAATCCATCTCATCCATCTAATACAGCCACAAGAACACCACTGTAATCATCACCATGAGGTAGTTATCAATGATGTTGTCAATCAGTTAAACGGTCTGTCTTCGACCATTTGAATTACTCTTAGGTTCCTCAACCAATGATAGTAGATAAAGATAATTGTTGTATGCCTCTGTCAACATGACGTCTCAAATCACTGGGTAGAAAGCATCCGAGATGCAATGCATCCCGCAATCCCAGCCAACAGTACTTAGATCGGATTCGTGAGTCCGACGAAGGAGTATACCGACACACCAGTTCAAGAAATCGAGACACAATCGGTCAAAGGAATCATTCTTTCGACCAAGAAACAATCGGTCAAAGGAATCTTCCTTCTGATCAAGATACAATCGGTCAAAGGAATCTTTCTGATTCCAACCAAGATGACTTCAGTCAAATGGATCTCCCCATCACTTATCCTAGGGGTAGTTCCTTGTATGACTTTGATGCCGATAGTGAAAGTTTTGAACAGACTATCTTTTCTACTAGCTTATCTTCGATAGCTAGAGAAATGACTGCTTATGTCATCACAGAAGATCAAGATGCTTCCAGTTCTAACAATCAAGAGCAAAGAATTGCTGCTTTGGAGGCTAGTTTAAAGAGCATGGTTGAGATGATGACAGGCATGCAAGCTGTGATTATGACACAACATACGGTTCCACCGATTATGAATCTGATTTCTACCCAAGAACCTGTAACGACATCAGCTTCCGTTAACATTGGTCTGGGGTTACAGTCTCCTCACCCCTTCAATACCAATGCAGGCTATTCCAAGTCAATCTGGTGCTGGGGGTGGTACTTATCATGTAGTGCCTCCTCCCAACATATCAATTCAGTCCACTACTCCACAATCATCGAGAGATACTAATGAGGCCGTAAAACTTTCACGTACTCAATTTGAAGCCTTCAAGCAGAAAGACGGCTTACAGAAGCTGGGATCAAGCAGCCTTATCCTATAGAGTAGAAGGAAGTTCAATTTCCTCGCAAATATAAACCCCTACTATTATGCTGTTTGATGGCAGTACATCTCCAAGTCAGTACCTCAATCACTTTGAGGTAATGACTGATCAACTACAGCCGATGCTCTACTCACTAGGGTGTTCGTCGGATGTTTAGCAGGTGCAGCTTACGACTGGTACCGTAGTTTGCCAGATAGTTGTATAACCTCTTTCTTCAGATTCAAACAAATGTTCCTGGAACGATTTAATGAGAGAAAAATACATGACTATGTCTGTCCTTATCAAAATTAAATAGTGACATAATGAAACAACCGAACGGTTCGTTGAACGATTCCGCCGTGAGGTACTCAAAATGCCTCTCGAAACTCTAGATGCTTTGACTATAGACACTTGCAAATCAAACATGTTGCCTATAATCAGCATGTGGACTGGATCAAGCAGTTACAGGATTGGCCTTCATTCATAGTGAATGCTAAAGCAGCAGAAGAAAGGGCTGATAAGTCAAACAATTAGATATTCAGATGCCTAATCTTGACAGAGATGAACATACTACATCAAATAGCGGTGACCGTCAGAACAACCGCAAGGGTAAGGTGACTTTGGCTATTAATGTCAAAGGCAAAGAAACTCTACCCATCAATATAAGTCAATCAACACCTACTCCAATGGCACCACCACAGAGATCACCACGTCCGAAAGAAGAATAGTCCTTTGATGAAGATGATGTCATGAGCATCTTTGATTGCCTGATCAAGAGCAATAAACTTTAGCTGTTGGATGCAAAACGGCCAGAGAAAGTAGGTAAAATTGACCATCCTAAATATTGTGTTTACCACAGGTTTATCGGACATCCGACTCGAGCATGCTACGTGCTTAAAGGCAAGATTCAAGAGACGGTTAATTCTGGTGCAATCACTCTGCAACAAGACGAAAAGACTGTAACGGCTAACATCGTCTCTCTACAGTTTGGCATTTTCCTACTTAACTTGTGCAGGATGGCATTGTTTCCATCCCGAGAACCACTTTGGAGATTGTTAATCTCACCTGCACGATATGATGGTCTTGTTCCTCAGTCTACTGATAAGGGGGAGATTATGTGGATCCATCCTGATTTGGTGGCTGACTTTGAAGTACCTTCCTCATCCACAAAGTCAAGAAAGCAGTCAAATATAAGTCATGTCACATGACTTCATTGGGTGAACACTGTCTTCCACCTTTAACTGCTACCTTCACCTCGGCGGCAGATTCTTCTTTTTCTTCTTCTTCTGAGATAACGGTGCCAAAGCTAGAGGCCAATTACCAACCAGCCTTCTATCTATATAGTCAACATTCCTACAAACTCATGACGAAGATGGGATATGATCTACAAAAGGCTTCCGGCCTGAATCATGGAAAAGGATCTTTTACCTCTTTCTCTATGCCTTTCACACAACCAATCTCGTGTTGGTTTGGGTTTCTGAATAGACTCTTCATCTTGCCAAAGAAAGCCTTCTAAAAGCAAGATCCGGACAAAGAGTTATAATATGGTGTCCTTCGAACCTGTATTCGAAGAAGAAGCCTTAACTGGTTCTAGGTCTAGAAGACTTTACCTGAGAGACTATTCAGAAGGTCAAGAGAGCCCTGCTCCAGCTTCGGAGGCTCCTCCAGCATCATCTTCCTGCTGTCAATGTTCCATCGGCTTCATCGCACCAGTGGAACCAACTCCTTCCAAACTGATGACGGCCGACAAAGAAAAATAGCTGGCTAATACCTCGGCACGGTTATCAATCTTTGAGCTGCTGCGTCTCTCGAAGGAAACTCGAAAAATATTGAGTGAAGCTTTGATTGTAACGCCCCAAGTCCCAATATACATAGGACCGAGTACGTGAACATGTCAGCTGTACATATACGATGAATACTCCAATATATGGAATCCTCGTATACGTATATAAGCTGTATATAAATAATCACAGGCCAGAAGAATAATAATCTAATCTCATCACAGCTCAACACATAAGATATAAGAGTCCAAAATGAATAAACGTATCAAAAGATAGTCCGGTGAACATACCCACTCCAAACAGCTATAAAAACAGTCTCACAAGATCGGAGTCCAACCTCCGTAAAATAGAAAGAAAAGAGATGTAAAAATATCCACTAAATGTCTCAATAATGAATAGTCTAGAATCAGCAAAAGATGCCTCATCATCAATATAGGATGGATCCAGTGACGCTTCGTACTCCTGCAGAAACTCGTCTAACCCTGGAGATATAACCAGGTCCTCAGCGGGACGTAACAAGATACAAGAAAATACCATACCATGTAAACTATGATATATAATATAAAGAAAAGAGACGCATGCAATAGGGTTCCTGACCATTCTATTGTGAATATGCAGTTGAGAAATAATCCTTCGACGCATGAGCCCTGGCTGTAGATGGGATCGACATAGTCCCCACATAGGGCACCAAGGGCCTACATCCGTAACGTCTGAAGATCGTCAGAAGGCATCATGTGCAAGGGGTACGTCCATAACGCTCTGGGTAACGTCAGAGGGCACCTGGAGCCTGCGTCTCCGGGAGAGCGCACAGGTAATCTGGGAAGTGCAAAGAAGCCCATACGTCAGGTATTGTTCTCCCCACCCAATGCCTAGTATCATCATCTCCATGACTGATATGAACCTACAGTAACCACCAAGTTTTCTAACATGCAATTCTATTGACAGTTACTCCTATCCGTCGTACGCTCCAGACGTATCGGTGGCCAACCAACTATGCGGATACGTATCCTACATGTGACTCACAACACGTGGTAAAGCAAGTGTCAGGGCCGTATGCGATATACCAATACCTCATCAACAATGGGTGATCACTAGACTAAGTCAATACAAGAGAAATAAATAAAAGTAAGAAAACTACCGTCTAACTACATGTCTACGGATCTGATTTGAGGAGACGAACCCAACGGTATGTCCAATTTTAGATTCTGATGAGCCGTGCACAATTTCGTCAGTTGGATCGGGTCACGGGCCCGCCAAATTGGCATTCCGATCAACCTTCTAAGAATTGGACCAAATTTGGCATACATGACCAAAAAATCGATGCGATCTTGACGGCGCAAGTTTTTTGTCGATCCGACGAATGTCCACGAAGTTATGACCAAGTTCGTAAAACGTCGATACGGGGGTATCTCGACGGATACACACTTATTTCGTCACACACGCACAACGAAATCGGGTTCCCTCAGTTCCCACACGTCGGCAACATCCATATGCGCCTTTCGATGCGTATAATGTGCGATCACGTCGCCCGGTTTGTCAGGGCGCACGTCGTATCGGACAGATTTCTAAATTTTGAAAACAGAATTGAAAATTTTTGTAGAACTTTAACCAAGTGTAACTATTTACTTACTTGATGAAAGTGATTCCCGAAGGTGCGTTACAATCTCGTATATATTGTTTTTGACTTTCTTTAATTAGTTTGTCAAAATATTTAGTAATCGGTCCAAAAAATGGCTTCCAAGTTGGTACTTTAAAATTGTTTTTAATGCTGCAGAAAATAGGTTTTTTGCTAACTTTGTCTCGATTTTTCGAGCAAGTTAGTGGGTCGTTTTGAAATCCGTCTAAAGGATCTCGAAGAGGGTCATGAGGGCTTCGCATCAAAATTCGTAGAAGTGAAAACGAATGAGCAAGCATGAAGAAATTAGATCGAGAAGATGGGTACCTCGCTGCGTTTTCAAAACAGGGTGTTCTGTCTCGCGGCTCGGTTTGTCATCGTTCTCCGGCGATGCGGCTGTCGACGGCCAAGTGCAGGCGGTGGGTAGCTGCATATGGACATCAGCGAGTCTCGGGTGCAGGAAATTGAAGTTTCGTGGAGAATCGAGGAAGAATTTTGAAGAAATCCAATATTTGGTTTTGTGGAGTATATAGGATTTAAATCCAAAATTCACTGGGATTTGATTCAGTTTCTTATTCGGATTTAAAATCTAGTAGAGAATCAAATTATGAGTGTATAGGAAATATTTGGATCAATTTGATGGAGATTCAGATTTCTTTTGAATTTTTGAATTCTCACGGGAATATCCGCTCGCGAGCACATAGGGGGTTCGGCCAAACTCGAGTACTGTAGCTTTGCAACAGTACTTTTGTTTTTTTATATTTTTTTCTTTTATCTTTCCTTTCTTTATCTTTTCTAATTCTTTTATTTTTCCTTTCTAATTATTATTCTTATTTATTTTCTTTCGCAATATATATTTGATATATATAAATATAAATATAAATATAAATATATATATATATATATATATATATATATATATATATATATATATATATATATATATATATATATATATATAATATATATATATATCTAATAATTATATATATATATATATATAAATATATAATTATTATAATATTAATTATATATATATATATATATATATATATATATATATATATATATATATATATATGAAATATTATGGAGTATTATATACTCTATATTATATATAATATATTAATATTTCATATATATATATATATATATATATATTTTTTTTTTTTTCGAAAAAGGAACTTTATTGAAATATAGGCGCAAAATGCCGAAGCCTATACAAGTAAGCGCGCCTCGCGCGACAAAGGACCCAAAAACAAAACAAGGAAGAAACACAAAGTGTTGCCCACAAAACAAACTGGACCGAGCATCAGAAGGTTGGGCGGTCGAAGCAACGCCTAAGGAAAGAGCGTCTCGTTCCCTGTCAGGATTCCAGAGCGTCCCAAAACTGGTTCGAGGTGTGAGTGCATCGTCTCTTTCTTTTGCAGATTTGTCGAATCACCTCACTGTACAATTGATGGGGCGTTAGTTGACGGCCCTCGTATCTGTACTTGTTTCTGTTTTTCCATAAAACCCAAAAAGCGGCGGCAGCGACGATCTGATGCCCGTGAGACGCGTTCCAGCTGGCCAGCAGATCGTTGATGCCCCCGGTTGTGGGGACTAAGTTGCACCTGTAATGAAGGAGGGACCAAATGTGGCAGGCCGAATCACCAGAAAGAAGAACGTGCTCGACGGATTCCGATTGGTGATCAGCACAGCAGTGGCATCTGGACGCCAGACTGAAGCCGAAGGATAAGACAGCATCGTCCGTAGGGAGTTTTCGACGCGCGGCACGCCAAAGGAGGATGGACCATTTCACAGGAATACACGAGTTCCAAAATTTTGCGGAAGGGGCCGTCGTTACTTGGATTTCTCTGATGGTGGTTCTGGCCGAAGCAAGGGTGAAGACGCCATCCTGGTTTGGGGACCATCTGATCACGTCAGGAGCATCGATGATCGACAGATGCGCAGCACCCAGGGTCGCCATGGCCGCTGGACCCAGCCAATCGCGGACTCTATCCCAATTCCAGTTAGACGCGTCGACGTCCCAAAAATCACGATCTCACACAACGGAGTAATAGCGTTGGGCCTGAGGATGTCGTCCCCCAACCAGCGTTCCTTGCATGCCTGTGAATGCCCATTGCCCAGTGTCAGGCGCAAGTGCGGTTCCGCGAGAGATCGGCCGTGGATGATGCGCCGCCACGACGCGAGGATCTGTTGTTGGCAGCCGCCTCAGTTAAGTGACAGAATCTGGCGTATCTCGCTCTCATGAACCTGGTCCAGATTGAGTTATCGGAGCGAATTTTCTACCACAGTTTCGCTGATTGGGCATCGACCATGTGGACAAGTCTGCAGAATCCCAGGCCCCCCTCTTCTGTAGGTTTAGCCATGGTAGCCCAACTAGCCCAGTGATACTTATTCTTACCCTCGAGATGTCCCCAGAAGAATTTGGCGAGAATGGATTCAATAGAATGAAGCACTTTGATGGGGGGCGCGCACACAGCAAGGGTGTATATGGGGATGGAAGATAGGACGTGCTTTATAAGAATTAACTTCCCCCGGGGGAAAGGGTGGCATTATGCCAGCCCGCAATTTTCTGACGAATCTTGCCCACCAAGTGGTCGAATATCCCAGAGCTCGTTCTGCCGTACACCAATGGGCAGCCTAAGTACAGGAAAGGGGGGTAAGCTGTGGAGAAAGAGGTCATGTTGGACAGCACAGCCGAGTGAGTTCTATCGGCTTTGTGATGAGTGTAGATCACGCTCTTGCTGTTATTGATTTTCTGGCCAGAACACCGAGTGTAATTAGCAAGAGTTCTAATAACCACCTCAATGGCTCCAATAGCGCCTGCGGAGAAGATGAGGATGTCGTCCGCGTACGCAAGATGAGTAATGAGAGGGCAGCCGGTCGTTGTGTGAAAGTGCTGGAATCCAGGAGATCGCGGCATGGTTTTGAGGTTTCTGCTCAGGGCTTCAGCAGTGATGATGAAAATGGTGATGAGAGGGGGTCTCCCTGTCTGACACCGCGGGTGGCTTTGAAGAAACCTTGAGGTTGACCGTTGATTACTGTGGAGAACCAGGAGTTGTTGATGGATCTGAAGATGATGTCAATAACCGGTTCCGAGAAACCAAATGCTCTGAACACCCAAATCATGAACTGCCAGTCAAGACGGTCGTAGGCTTTTTCCATGTCCAGTTTGATGGCGACGTTCCCCCCCTGGACGGAAATTTCATGCAAGTGATCATTTCTTGGGCTAGGAGGATATTATCGGTGATATTACGTCCTTTGACGAAGCCGCTTTGTTCTTCGGAGATGATTCTGGGGAGGATATCCGACATTCTGGAGGCGATGATTTTAGAAATAATTTTGTTGGTGAAAGTGCAGAGGCTGATTGGTCTGAAATCTTTGAAGGTCTCCGGGTTGACTTTTTTGGGAATGAGGATGATGTGGGCGGAGGATAAAGATTTCGGGTACGTTGCCCCTTGGAAAAAGGCGGTTGCGGCCTCCCAGAGGTCGGACTGAATAATGTCCCAGCATGTTCGAAAAAAACCCCGTTGAAACCGTCCGGACCTGGGGCGCTGTTAGCGTTAATGGACCACACAGCGGTCTTAACTTCGTCGACAGAGGGGGGAGCACTGAGGCTCTCGTTATCCCTGTCACGAATAAGGGAGGGGATCTCGGACAGGAAACCGGCATCTTTGACCACGTCCTCTTTAGCAAACATGCTGGAGAAATAGTTCGTGGCTGCCGTCTGGATGTGCTCTTGATCGTCCAGAAGTTGCCCATTTTCGTCGCGGATGCGGTGAATCTTAAGAGAGTTTCTGCGTCCTTTGACGCATTTGTGGAAGAATCCAGAGTTCTTATCCCCTTCCATGTCCCAGGTTAATCTAGCCTTTTGTCTCCAGAAATCAGTTTCAACTCTGATTCTAGATTTAAGGATGGCCTTGGCGAGGTTGAGAGAGGCGCGATTCTCCTGGGAATTGAAGACGGCGAAGTCAGTCTCCGCACGGGTTACGTCGTCTTCAGCATCTTTAATGGCTTGAAAAATGTCCCCAAAAGCAATTTTGCTCCAGGCCGTGAGGGCTTTTCTAGTAGCTTTGAGTTTGATAGCAATTCTGACCAGCGGATCCGGGTGAGAGACCGAGACCCAAGCCTCTTCCACAATGGGCTTGAACTGGGGGTGGTGACGCCAGAAGTCAAGGAAGCGGAAGGATTTATGGATGTGGCTATGGGTGTTGGTAATCTCGAGAAAGAGGGGGGAATGGTCAGATTCGGTGGAGTTCAGGTGCGACAGATTACTGTTCAATCCCAAATCCGACCAGCAGTCATTGACCATGGCACGATCCAGGCGAGTACTGCCTACGCGGTCCATCTTGCATGTTGCACCAAGTAAACTGATTACCGTGGAAGGGGATATCGGATAGATGGGCGGTTAATGTGAAGTTGTTGAAGTCCTCCATGGCCGAATGAGGGGGGTCACGACCTCCGGATTTTTCCTCTCTACAAGAAACAGTGTTGAAATCTCCAATGCAAAGCCACGGCATGTCGTCGTGAGGAAGGGAGGGTCCCGACAGAAGCTCCCAAAGAACTCTACGCTCCGGGATGCTGCAGCTGCCGTGAATGGCCGAGAGAAGGATGCGGGACTTGAAGGCAGGATGCTCGACCCAACAGGAGAGGGCCTGAGGGGAGTCGTTCGCAATGCCAAAGCGGAAATCAGCTGCGAAGAAGATCCAGATGTCGTGGCATCCGAAGATCGCGGAAGGGAATCCCAGCTTGAGTTGAATGTCTTTCATTCTCCTGTGTGGAATTTTGGGTTCAATAATGACAAGCAGATCAATCCGATTGGATTTGGTGAGGCTGATGACCCGATTCAAGGTCTGTTTATTTCCAATGCCACGAACGTTCCAAGAAAGGATGTTAGGCATTAAGGGTGGATGCAGGGGTTTTTGTAGCTTTGCGGCGGATCTCGTGGTCATCGCCGTCCGCTGCCTTTGTTTCTTGGATTTCTTCTTTTTCTTGAGAAAGTTGTTTTCGGGGCTGGTATTGACCGGAACAAGGGCCCCATCAGAGCTGGAGTTAACGGCTGCGACTGCCAGGGTGGAAGTGACAGCGTCTTCACACTCCGCTAGGGCGCAAAGAGGATTGCCTCGATCAAGGAAACCCGCTTCCTGAGCCTGCCAAAATCTGCCGGTGAGTGGGCGAGGAGGGACCATGGCGGGGCAAGGGGGGAGGAGGATTGGTGGGGGACGGAGCCCCGTCGCCCGCGCCGTTGGAGCGCGAACGGAGACTGCCCGTAGGCTGACCAATGGGAATCACTGGTGCTGAGGGGGAGGCTCGGGTTGGAGCCTCGGGGGAGGAGGGGGTGATGGGGGGAATATGGAGGGAAGCGAGTGAGGGGTCGGTAAGAGGCAGGGATGGGGGGAAAGGGGGACCGTCGGAGGTTGGCGTCTCCGGAGAGCACTCCTCCGGGTCAAAGTCTAGAGCTCCGAAGGAATTATGGAGAGTGATGGCAAGAGAAGGGGAAAGGGGGTTAGGGAGGCAATCGGATACCGTCGACGCGAGAGCGCCCTCAGCTGGGACCGCGTCAAGCGCTCCGGAGGAATGATGGAGAGTGATGGCGAGGGGAGGGGGTGGCGCGGAGGTAGAGGCGGTATGGATGGGGGAACTTCGATCTGGAGAAGGGGGGTGGAGGGGATCTTTGCTGGGGGACGGGATGGGGGAGCCTCGCCAGTGCCTCGCGGTTTCCTGGGGACCTGCTTCTTGAGTTCAGGATGAGCGCGGAAGCAGTGTTGAAGAGAGTGGCCGCACATCTGGCAGTGTTGACAGAAAATTATGCTGTTGTCGTAAACCAGCGCTTGGCTGAATGAGTGATCTCCGAGATCAATCTCGATCTGTTGGGGTGGCTCATTGGCAAGGTCCAGTTCTACGCAAATCTTTGCATAGTTACATTTAGATAGGTTTCTCGTTTCTTCGGCGATGTCCACCTATATATATATATATATATATATATATATATATATATATATCTCACACACATGTAAAAAATAAATAATAAATAAATAATAAATAAATATATATATATATATATATATATATTTATATATATTATATTATATATATATATATATATATATATATATATTATATATATATATTTTTTTTTTTTTAATTATATATATATATATATATATATATATATATATATTATTATATATTATATATAATATATATAATATATATATATATATATATATATATATAATACACACACACACACACACACACACACACACACATGACACATGTAAAAATAAATAAATAAATAAATAAATAAATAAATAAATAAATAAATAAAATATTATATATATATATATATATATATATATATATATATATATTTACATGTGTGTGTGTGTATATAATTATATAATACACACACACACATGTAAATTATATATATATATATTATATATATATATATATATATATATATATATATATATATATTATATATATATATATATACACACATACCATGTACACCCATATTTATATAACATGTATATATGTATATACATAAATAAATTCTGAATATGTGTTTATACAAAAATAATATAAATAACCTATTTGACGATGAAGAAAATAACCATTTAATAATAACTAATTATTTTAATACAACAACAATATTATTAATAATACTAATAATCCTGATAACAACTAAAAATAACCCAATAGCAAGTGTAGTAAGGTTTGGTGAATCTGGTACGCACACTCTTTATTGGCTCCCAAAAATCACACAAATATTGTAAACACTATTAAAAATAATAATACTTATAATGTATATATATAACATTATTAGAAATTAATTGCCAATTCCTAAAGATATTGCATCTACCTAGAATATGTCTACATGGCCGTATTGGGTCTCACTACATGCGTACATGGGCTTGGATTTGGTTCAGCCTAGTTCGGAGTAACTTGGTTCAACCGGGTTCCTGCAAAGTCAATAAATCTAATAATAATTAATTAAACTTATTTATAATGGTCATGCTATAACTTGGCCTGGTTTTTCTAGTTAGGACACACCTATGGCTCGGCATTCTCCTACCCTCGCTAAACAGTAGTCAAAGCACGCCACTGCACTATCCGTGCCATGATTCCTAGTCGTCTTGTACTACAAAACTCAACCATGGCTAAAGTCATCTATCGTAATAATTAATTAAAATAATTATTTATACAATTCTAAAAATTACCCTTTAAGTCGAATAAATAAATAAATAAATAAAAAATATTTTAAAATTCCGGGAAGGAAAGCTACATATGGAGTTAGTTAGCAGAGCAGGATGGTAGATGTTTGTGATACACTTGCAGGATCCAGGTATATTGATATTACGGTTATTATTCATTCGTGCTTTCATTCCTTATCTTGATATACTCTGCTTGTTAGCTTACTTTATAGACTCATGTTAATTCTTGGAGTCTAATCGGACATGCATGCTAGTGGGCTGCAGATCATGAACCATACTTGTTCATTCTTGATTTATATATATCTCATGTGTTCATTCTTGATTTATATATATCTCATGGATTGAGATATAGTTTAGATTACCATATTAGACATGATACCATGCTCTTGACAGCTTATATGTATTCGAGTCGGGCTGGAGTCCGCTCGGTACGTAGCTGGCTTGCTCACGAGCTCGCGTCTGAAAAGCGGGTATGGGTCGTGACAAATTTTTTGGTGGCCCATAAAAGTCAAGAGCATATCGTATCGATTACATAACTGTACTGATACGAGCCTGTGAATATGACTAAACCCTTAGATCAAAACTATGATTGAAATTATAGCATATTAAGTCTGATTAAAGTGAGACAGGAAGATTCTTGAAGCCAAGACAAAGATCTACAACTTTCATGTTGGGAGTTGGAAGAAATTCTGACCACAAATCAGCCAAATAGGGCATAAAACAGCCAAAAATAGCAAAAATATGCACTATACGGCACTATGCAAGCCATACGACACTATTCATCCATACGGCACTATGCAAGCCTGTAACACTATTTATCCATGCGGTACTATACAAGCCTGCGAAACTATGCAAACCTGCGATACTATTCATCCATGCGGTACTACGCAAGCCATGCGGCACTATGCAAGCCTGTGGCACTATGCAAGCCATGTGGCACTATGCAAGCCTACGGTACTATTCATCCATACGGCACTATTCATCCATGCGGCACTATTCATCCATGCGGTACTATTTACCGTCCCTGTTAGAACCAGGACAGATGAACATAAAAGATGTCCAAATATTATTTTGGCCATAACTTCCCCAAAACAAGTAAAAATCTAACTTTTCAAACGTCAAAATTGTCTAGAATCAAATTATCTACCACATGGAACAACTAGTTTTCGAAAACAAGTAAGTTTGATAGATCAAAACCAAGAAAAATAAAAATAAAGCAAACTTAGATCTACAAGAATCGACCCGTAAAAATCAAAAACTCCAAGTTCTAAAGAGGCTTATAATCATGTAAGGAAGAGTTTAGAACAAACAAAATAACATTTGTCCAACATTTGGCAAGATGTACTTGCCTTAGGTTGGAGGAGAAAATGAAGAGGAAGAAGATGAAGAGAATGAAAATAATGGAGGAGAGAGAGAGGAGTTGGGTTTTATATAAAACCCTTCTCATCTAAAACCAACTAAACCAAACCAAGTTGAACCAAACCAAATTAAACCAAGTAAAAATTAAATCAAAGCAAGGCTAAGAAAGACAAGTCAAAACACGGATCTCCTGACAAAGGCCCGAATTCCGTATACGTACACTAAAAATACGTATAAAAGAAAATGGGAGTGACAGGCATGCCATCAGCACACAATGGTACACTGGCAATATGCCGGTCAAGGAGAAAATATATATGTTGGAAAAAATTTAAAATGTTTTGAAAACCAATAAAATAGGAAATACAGTACAAAAGTAAGTATCAGTATATAAATACCGATACGGTGAGACGAGTCTCACAAGAACCAAAGGAAAAGGGGAGAGGAGCTCAGTATATATCACACATTAGCAAGTTAGCAGAGGAGAGGAGCTCAGTAAAAGTCCAGTATCAGTTATAAAAGTCTAAAATTAATTGGTCCAGCACACAAATAAATGCATATATTCACTGTAGATAAAGTCTAAAATTACCTACGACGATTTATTAGTTAAGGAACTGCAAAACATGTTCCATCCACTATGTACGAACTTCATTAATTTCTTCGAAATTGTAGTCTTCCTTTTGATTGTACTGTTTGTAAATAGGAAGAAAAATAAAACTGTTACTGTCATGATATATTTATATTCTAAATATACATGTCGATTAAGAAAAACATCACCTTTGGATTAAGTAAGGTTCGATCAGATGTGTTCTCCTTCATAAATCTCATCACGTAGTACCCACATTCCACAGATCCAGCTTGTTCTGGTGCTTAATCATAGAAAATTAAGCAAAGTCCTTACAAACTTGTATTTATTTTTCATTTATATTTACACGAGAGAAATATATTGTACCTTAATTGTTATCCAGTTCAATTTAAACTTTTTGACTTGATTTTCCATTTGAGCATGAAACATCCGAAGTCCACTATATACAAATTAAAGTGGATAATATTAACGGTTATTATTGAATCATCTAATTAGTACCTTAACTGTAGTTGTGAAATTCCTAAAATATGGTACAAATATTGATGCATACCTTCTTACAATGTACTTAAGATTGCCTTGGACGTAACTCCTCAAAGAGGCCAGATAATATGCTCTCAATAGTGACAGGTCAATGACAACCAAAATCAAATGAAAAATGTAACACCATATAGCACCAAGATATATACAAGTTATCGAGTTAGTGAGAACTTGTAGAAGAAAAATAATTAAGAAAATGTATTACCTAGAGTTGTATGGCAAGAAAACAAGTCGACTTTGTTTTCGAGATATCAAACTGTCACAAATATGTCGTGTCCTTGCATCTTGCGTTCCAAAAACGTCTTTCAAACCAGACGAGTGTAGAGACTAAAAATTAAGCTATGCTACTTACTCAGAAGTCATCTCATCAAAAAGTATCATATCAATAGGGTACGCCATATCAGGTTGCGCCATATCAGGTTATGTATATATCAAGTTGCACCACGTCAGGTTGCGCCCTTCTCGGGTTGCACGAAAGACACGTGGCAGTTTCCTCGAAAGAATATAACAACGCCATTATTACCTGACAACTGATAGCACGTATATCAAGGAAAATTCGTTTGAATTCTGCACAAATACGACGCTCGAGAAGATTTAGTCAGCTAGCAGTTTACACAACGTGTCAGGTTGCGCAATGATGAACCCAGGCACAAGTTGCTTCATTGCGCTCCCGTGCAACCTAATGAAGCTCACGCAAGGTGATCAAACAGTATCCAGAATAGGGTAACATGGCGCGCAAGCCATTAACTTTGCAGAACATGCCCACTATATTGCCCTTGACCACGTGCATCTCAATCAAACGTTGCCACACATCCACAGCAGTTGGTGTAACCGTTCGCACAAGTGAACAGGCACACAATCTAAAGCTCGTACAACCCAGAATAACTGCTAAACAGTTATTTCCAGAACTCTATAAATATAGTTTCAAATCAGTCTCAAAGCATCGAAAATGATCATAATCGCCTGCTAAAGTGCTGTTGCATCCTCCAGAGGCTCGTGTTTTCGATATCACATCGTCCAAGGGATAAAGTGGTCGTCTTCTGATTAGATTCCTATAGTTGTACTTCTCTAGAATTCAATTGTACTTTTTGTACTCTTTCTCAGTTTGTAGAAATAAAATCCTCTTTTGTTTTTTGCAAAAAAATGGCGACTCTGCTGGGGATGACTTTCTCCTTCGACGAGAAAGTGACAACTCAATGTGATACCGCATCGATCGGCAAGACACAGAAGACCCTGGTCGTTCAAGTCGACCAGACAGCTTACGAGGCCATGGTCAATGCTAGGGGTGCCAAGCGCACTACTGTCACTGCTAAGAGCAAGACACGCTCTGTCTGGACTCCTAAGTTTTTGACGACACAACCTACTGTTTCTGCACAATTTGCACCCATCACTGCCCTGGCGTAACCTAAGGGAAACAGCCTTTTGGCTAACCCCTCCACTTCTCTGATTTTGAAATTGAAGGAGACTTTATCTCGACACGCTGCTGTCCAAAACAAAGAACAGTGCCCTTTGGCCTTTTCTTCTCTGGCGCAACCTGTGCCTGCTCCTGCCTCTGCGTAACTTACGCCCATCGCTGCCCTGGCGCAACTTAAGAGAAATAGTCTTTTAGCTAACCGCTCCACTTCTCCGATTCTGAAATTGAAGGAGACTTTGTCTCAACATACTGCTGTCCAAAACAAAAAAAAGTACCCTTTGGCCTTTTTTTCCCTGGCGTAACCTGTGCCTGTTCCTGCTGTGGCACAACCTGCGCACATTTCTGCCTTGGCACAACCTAAGAGAAAGAGCCTTTTGGCTACTCCCTCTGCTCCTCCAGTTCTGAACTCGGAGAAAAATATGTCCAGTACCTCTCCTGGGCAAAACAAAGGAAAGCACCCTTTGGCCTTTTATTTCCTGGTACAACTTGTGCCTGCTCCTGCTCTGGCGCAACCTGCACGTATTTCTGCATTAGCGCAACGTAAAGAAAAATACTGTTTAGTGGTTCCCTCTTCGTTATCAAGTCAAAAACTTACTGAGAAATCACTAAATCAAGAAAAATGCTCTTTGGCTTTTCCTCATTCTGCTCGAATCGCTGAATGGGTGGAAAGTACTGTCGGTTGCGCCTTTGTACCTCTCAACACAAAAGTGGATTCAGATAGAAATCCTACTATCCTTAACAGGAAGAGGGGTTCTATTCAGAATGAACTTTCCACAAAAAAGGGTATTATGCCTACTCCAAAGAGGTCAGGACAGGATCTACCGACCCTACGTATCTTAAGATTCCGACAAGGCAAACTACTAGTGTCAACAGGTGCCAATTAGGGTCAACATCGGGAAAACTCAAGATATATCAAGCGCAACGTACGCCAGTTGCTAACTTGCTTCAGAGGAAGAATTCTGAGGAAAAAAATCTTGAGACTTATGCTAATCAGCTTAGCACGTCCTTGTACACTCAAGGTACGAGATACCTCAAGAACAGGAACCATGTTCCGAATATCGTCAATGACTACATTACTGTAATTTCTTCTTGTCCTGTTAGTGATCTCCGTGAACTCCTGATACAGAAGCGGAGGATTGCAAATCCATCTCGTCCAGCGGTGGTCCAACAGCAAGAACATTATTGCAATCACCACCATGAAGTTGTCATCAAATGCTATTTTCAGTCAGCCAAGCGGTCTATCTTTGACCGTTTGAACTATGTTCAGACTCCTGAACCTATCCTAGTGGACGAAGATGAACCACTCTACGCTTCTGTCAATTTGGCATCTCAAAGCACTGGGGTGGAAAACATCCAAGACGTAATGTATCCCGCAATCCCAGTCAATAATACTTAGATCGGATTTATGAATCCGGTGAAGGAGTACATCAATATACTAGATGAAGAATCCGAGACACAATCGGTCAAAGGAATCTTCCTTCCGACCAGGAAACAATCAGTCAAAGGAACCTTCCTGATTCCAACCAAGATTCTCTCAATCAACAGGACATCCCTGTTGGCCCATTGGTCATATGGTCAACCTGATTTTAATAATTGATCAAACTCTGTCTGGATATACGAAGCTAGTCGGGACTTCTCGGACTCTTGAACATGATCAAGAATGGCTATCCACTGAATTCAAGACCGAAGATCTGTTTGCCTACTCGAGTCTGTAATTCCTTATGCAATATATTTTTTATTTTATTTGAGTCTAGGAATATGTTGTACACCGAGTCGTACTGGCAAATAGGCTACCCTTAAATGAGTTCAAAATATTTTTAAAATGTCCTTACAAAAAGGTTTTCAAAAAGGTTTACAAAATGGTTTTCAAAAATCACCAAAAAGCTTTTTAAAACCCTAACTAAACCCTGACTAAACCCTGACAGAACTCGGACCGAGTTCGGCCAGAGTTCGGTTGGTGGCCGTTGTGATTTTGAATCCTTGTTACTTGGTCCTCCTGCAGTTGCAGATTTGACCAAAATTTGCTCATAGAGTTCTGCCCGAATTCTGCCCGAATTCTGTCAGAAGTCTGCCTTTGGAACACCTATAAATAGAGAAGGATTTCGATCATTTCAACTCACTCATTCACTTTCAATCTTCTCTCTATCTAAAGCTTTCAGTCTTCCAAAGAGTTTTCTAGAGCTTTCAATTTCAGATCCCAAGCCAATTACAATCCTCTAGTCGATTTGCCAGTGCGGTACGGTCTAGAAGTTTCTGAGAGATTGTAATCAGAAGGCTTGATTGAAGAATACCTCTTCACATTTGAAGTTGGACGAGTTCTTCGTATCAAAGCTCGCGTTGTAGAAGTTGCAAGGACTTCGTAAAAAAATTTGTGGTTTTTCCAATAGTGGATTCAACTGGTAGCAAGAGTTCTACCGACTGGATTAGTCCTCAACAGAGGGAAACCAGTATACATCCCTGTCTTTGCGTTTGCTCTCTTAACTCTGTCTTTACTTTATTTCAGTTGTGATTAATATTCTATGATTGTGCTGCTAACATTTTTTAATTAGCATTATTCCGCTGCCAACTCTATTCACCCCCCTCTAGAGTATTATGCTTTACTATTTTTCTTCCTACAATTGGTATCAGAGCGGGTGTTACAGGTAAAGCAAAGGTAACAGTGCAATTATTTATTCATTTTAATTAACTGTTATATAGATCACAGCACAACACATGGCAACCGTGAAATTCACAAGTGAAGGCCAAGCCACAAACAGACCCCCACTGTTTGATGGTACGAATTATACATATTGGAAAATACGGATGAGTTTCTTCTTGAAATCACTTGACTTTGATTTATGGTCCATTGTTCTTGATGGCTATCAAAAGCCACCTCGTATAAATATTGATGGAGTTTTAGTTGAAAAACCCCATAGCAGATATACAGAGGAAGAAAGGAAAAGGGCCAGTCTTGACGCACGTGCCATTAATGCTCTTTTTTGTGCTTTAGACAGAACTGAATTTAACAGGGTGTCTATCTGCACAACGGCTAATGAAGTGTGGAAGCTACTTGAAGTCACACATGAAGGCACGACTCAAGTCAAAGAATCTAAAGTCAGCAGACTTACTCAAGAGTACGAGGCATTCAAGATGAAGCCCAACGAAACAGTTGAACAAATGTTCGAGAGATTCTTGGATATTATAAATCCTTTGTCCTCCTTAGGCAAATATTACAGTAACCATGAAAAGATTCGCAAACTCCTGCGAGCTCTCACCAAGAAATAGATTCCAAAGGCTACTGCTATTATTGAAGGAAACGACCTCACTACGATGACACTCGAAGTACTCATGGGTAAGCTACTCACTCATGAACTGGAGCTACAAGATTTTGAAGAGCCTGCACCAAAGGAGAAGACGATCGCTTTCAAGGCTCAGCACAGAAAAGTTGCTGAAGGTGATTCAGACAACAGTGGATCTGACGCTGAAGATCAAGCACTCCTAGCAAGAAAGTTCAAAAGATTCATGAGACATGAGAAGAGAGTCAAAGAAAACAACAACAACAACAACAACAACAACAACTGGTATCAAGAAGATGCTGTTTGCTATGGTTGCAAGAAGAAGGGACACATGAAGAAGGATTGTCCCATAAACTCATCATCAAGCAAGAAGAGCAACAGGTATGAAAAAGGGAACCTGAAGAAATCAACATCTAGGAGATATGCTAATACCAGCATATGGCATGAAAGTGAAGCCAGCGACTCAGAAGACGAACAATCAGAAGACGCTGCAAACGTATACTTTATGGCATCCGATCAGGTACCTACTGAACCTGTAGTTGATACTTATGATGACTTCACCTTTGAGCAATTAGGAGATGCCTTCAGTGACATGATGACTGATTACAAGAAACTGCGTAGCAAGTATCAGACCTCTAAGAAGGTACTCAAAGAGTACAAAGGTGAAATAGGTAGACTTACCGACCTACTAGCTGAGGTTAGAAATAATGTTAGTGAGTCTGGTGAACTTTCTTCAACAAAGCTCTTATTACACGAGACTACCAAGTCATCTGAAGAGAAAGACAAAATTATTGACCAACTCAAGGAAGAACTTTCTATAGAGAAAAAAAGTCTTCGATGTGCACAAATCAGAATGGAATCACTCACTTCTGATTATACTAAGTTGTATGACACTTCCAAAAGATTGGAAATTAGGTTAGGAAAACAGCCTGAGCCTGCTGCTTCCTACCCTAACACGTGTCACTTACCGAAAAATTGGAACATTCCCAAGCCAAACACTGTCAGACCTAACCCTATCAAACCTTTACCTCGAAAGGTTAAGCCCAAACAGGATTATAGGTATGCTTTCTTCTATACTAGAAAATCTAAACCTACCAACCACGCACACCACTCAGCTTTCAACACTCGACATGCACAATGTCATTATTGTGGCCTCATTGGTCATATTTCATCTGCATGTAGAATGAGAAAGCTTGTTGATTTAAATGTTTATGCTTGGATACCAAAAGCTAACAATTCAGGACCCTACAAGAAATAGGTACCAAAGGTTTCATCTGTAAACTGTTTTATAGGTAGAACACCCTTCACATGCTAGAAGAAAATGGATCCTCGACAGCGGTTGCTCACGACATATGACCGGTGATGCTACACTATTTGCAACACTGTCGAAGAAAAAGAAGGAAGGCTATGTCTCATTCGGTAATAACTTAAAAGGGTATATTATTGGTATCGGTGATGATGGTAAGTCTCCCTATCCTGTAATTAAGGATGTCTGTCTGGTTACCGAGTTGAAACATATTCTACTCAGCATAAGTCACCTAGCTGATCATGGTTATAGAATCAACTTTGGCAAAGACAAATGTACTATAGTTGATAGCTCAACTGGTAGTACTATGTTTGAAGGTATCAGGGAAGACAATATATATATTTTTTATTTGTTAGAAGAAACTAATATTTCAGGTAGATGCTTAATGGCTAAGAGTGATGAGAGTCATCTGTGGCATATGAGACTCGGTTACGCTAATATGGATACGATATCAAGATTATCCACAAAGAAGCTAGTACGCGGTTTACCGGATATTACATTCAAGAATAATTCGGTATGCAGCCAATATGAAAAGAACAAAGCTACCAGATCCACATTCAAGTCAGTAAACGTAGTATGTACTACTAGACCTCTACAATTGCTTCATATGGACTTATTTGGTCCTAGCAGAGTTGCTAGCCTCGGAGGTAAGCTTTATGCTTTCGTTATTGTAGATGATTTCTCTAGATACACGTGGGTATACTTTTTGACACGCAAGAATGATGCATTATCCGAATTTGTCGCCTTTTATAAGAAAGTACAGAATGAAAAATGTTACATGATTACTCGAATCAGAAGTGATCATGGAGGCGAATTCGAGAATGCTGATTTTGAGCAATTTTGTGACACACACGGTTTTGTACACGAGTTCTCCTGCCCTAGGACTCCACAACAAAATGGAGTTGTGGAACGTAAGAACAGAACTCTAACCGAAATGGCCATAGTGATGTTAAACCAGTTTAGATATTTCTGGGCTGAAGCTGTCAATACAGCTTGCTTTGTTCTCAATAGAGTTCTAATTCGACCCAAATCGAAGAAGACTCCATTTGAGTTATGGTTTGATAGAATTCTATATGTTTCATACTTTAGAATATTTGGTTGTAAATGCTTTATTCTTAATACAAAAGACAATTTAGGAAAATTTGATGAAAAGGCCGATGAAGGTATATTTTTAGGTTATGCGGCCAAGAGCAAAGGATACAGAGTCTTCAACAAACGAACCATGATCATCGAAGAGTCAATCAACGTCACTTTTGATGAATTAAATCAAATGACTACCGATGACAGTGATGAAGATCTGACTGCATTAAGCTCAACATCAGCTGATCCTCAACCAAGCTCTGCACTAGCTGAACCTCCTAGAGAAGATCCAGGAACCAGCTACATTCAGAATCTACCGAAAAGGTTAAAATTTATAGCTGATCATCCAAAAGATTTGGTAATTGGTGATATTACCAAAGGAGTAAGTACTCGTACATCCAGTAGAGATATTGTTTCTAGTGTTGTATTTATTTCATAGCTAGAACCCAAAATTATTGATGAAGCATGTAGTGATAGTTTTTGGATAGATGCTATGCAAGAGGAGTTAAACCAATTTGAACGGAATCAAGTTTGGGAACTTGTTCCCAGGCCTATTGATCATCCGGTCATTGGCACCCATTGGGTATTCCAAAATAAACTAAATGAGAATGGTTTAGTGACTCGTAATAAGGCTCGACTCGTAGCTCAAGGATACAATCAAGAAGAAGGTATCGACTACGATGAGACTTAGGCCCTAGTTGCGAGATTAGAATCCATTCGCATGTTATGTGCATTTGCATGTTTTTATGATTTCAAACTATTTCAAATGGATGTTAAGAGTGCTTTTTTAAATGGTTTTATAAAAAAAAAGTTTTTGTAGCACAACCTCCAGGTTTCACGGATTTCAAAAACCCTGATCATGTTTTCAAGTTGAAGAAAGCCTTATACGGTTTAAAACAAGCCCCTCGTGCTTGGTATGATCGTCTAAGCTCTTTTCTACTTGACAACGGTTTTTCAAAAGGTAAGGTTGACACTACACTGTTTATTAAGTCTTTTAATGGCAAACTTCTTTTAATTCAAATCTATGTAGATGATATTATATTTGGATCTACTGATGAATCTCTGTGTCAAGAATTTTCTAAGTATATGCAGAATGAGTTTGAGATGAGCATGATGGGAGAACTGAAATTCTTTCTCGGATTGCAAATCAAACAAACTGATAATAGGACATTTATAAATCAAGCCAAGTACACAAAAGACCTGCTAAAGAAGTTTGATCTGGACAATGTCAAACCTATTGGCACTCCAATGGCAACTTCAACAAAGCATGATTCAGATGAACAAGGCAAGCCAGTCGACACACGTAAGTATCAAGGTATGATTGGTAGTTTACTTTATTTAACTGCTAGTCGTCCAGATATAATGTTTAGTGTTTGCCTGTGTGCACGCTATCAAGCTAACCCAAAGGAATCACATCTGTCCGCAGTTAAGCATATCTTTCGATGCCTTAAGGGCACTTCTTCTGTTGGCTTGTGGTATCCCAAAACTAAGTCCTTTGACCTTATTGGTTATTCGGATGCAGATTTTACTGGATGCAAAGTTGATAGAAAAAGTACCAATGGCACATGTCATTTCTTAGGCAAGGCTTTAGTCTCATGGTTTAGTAAAAAGCAAAATTTTGTAGCCCTATCAACAACAGAGGCTGAGTACATCACCGCAGGACGTTGTTGTGCTCAGATTTTGTGGATGAAACAAACCCTAGAAGACTATGATTTATTTTACACACATATTCCCATTTTCTGTGATAACACGAGCACTATTAATTTGACTAAGAATCCAGTATGTCACTCTCGTACTAAACATATCGAGATTCGACATCACTTTCTTAGTGATCATCATCAAAATGGAGATATAAACCTTGTGTACATAGATACTGAAAATCAACTAGCTGACAACTTCACTAAACCTCTAGCGGAAGATCGTTTCAATTATTTTTGTCGAGAATTAGGAATTTTGGACGTCAATAATATTAATTAATTTTGTTTTATGATTATATATCATTATGCAAAAACTGTGTTAGAGACAAGCCAATAAAGAGTCTGTCTGTCACTACAACTACGGTTGAAGCGAAGCGGTACTTAAGAGTTCTCCGGTGAACCTCCGTCAGCCGGGACGGTACTCCTACAGCTAATCTGAAACAGTCGATGTGTAACGACATTTATTCTATAAAATAATATTAATTATGTTAATTGAAGTTGAAACGACTAATCTTTGAATTAAATATTTGAAATGAGACAATGAAAAAGAATGGCAAAAATCAACTATAAAGAACCCTAGCGAATTCGGCCAGAGCTCTGACCGAATTCGTCCCGAGTTCGGTTGAGGGTGTCAGGTTATATATACAGAACCCGAGAAGCCCTTCTTCTTCATTGCTTCCAAACTAAATCACAACAGCAGCAGCAGCCGCGAAGGAGCCCCGAACCCTAGCTTTTCACCCCCCTCCTTCTTCCAATCCAAGTGGTGAAATCAATCCAAAATTTGGATTCGTGCGGAGTTCGTCGTTCTCTTCGACATACTTTGATTTCGGGAGGTATAACTCCATTTTTGTCCACTTTTCAATTAGTTCATTTTTTTCTTCAATTTGTACAAATGGCACCCAAATTCAATCCTTCAAAGAGGAAGAAGACGAACCCAAGTGAGGAAGGGTCATCTTCGCATCCGCATACGGATTCCCTCTTTTCGTCGGTCCAAACGAGCGACGGCACGTTCGACGGGTTTTTCTTTCAAACCTAGACCAAGCCCTACTGTGGTATGGAGACTTCTCCATGAGATCCATATGCACGGGCGCTCCAGTCAAATGGACTGTATTTTCTGATCTTCGTCATTTCTTTGGGGCATTAGGGTTACATCTTTTTGTTAAAATCTGCTTCCCTATAGCAACTAATGCCATTAGATTATTTTATTGCAATCTTATATTAAACACTTTTGATGTGAGCACTCGTGTTGGAGGTATTGATATCAATTTCAATGATGACCTCTTAGCGGAGATCCTTGGTATCCCTAACGAAGGTGAACCGCTAGTTGACATCACTGAATCTGATTTCCCCGAAGGTACGACACTCGCCAGTTTCAAAGCAGAACTCTGTGCACCTGATAGAGTATGTTCTGGAAAGTTCAAGGCTAACAACCTGAACTTGTTTAACTATGAATTGTATTACATCATCTATTCCACTATCCTTCCAAAATCTACTTCAAAGGATGATGTGACTTCTCTTGAGCTGTCCACCATGTACCACATTCTTAAGGGGATTTTATTTTCTGCCCCTAAGACCATGATTCAGATGATGGTTCGTTGTCGTGTAAGAGATAGAAATCTCTCTTACGCGATGATTCTCCCACGCATCTTTCAGCGCTTCGATATCGATCTGTCGACTTGTACTCAGGACCCTGAGCCCAAGTTTCTTCAGTTATCTCGTCGTAGCATGACTGCTTCAGCTCCACCTCCTGCTCCTCCTACTGTTCCTCCTCCACCACCTCATCAGTATGCCATAACATTTGAGGGCATACATCAGCATTTATCTGCTTTGCATGTCTCGATGACGGACATGGCTCACGAACGTGAGTTCTGCGACGTCACCCGTTATCAGGCGCTTGTAAATTCCTTAGCTGATCTTCGTTTCGCCCAGACTGGTCATTCAGCCGGTTCCATCCCTAGAGATCCAGCTTTCTCTGGTTACCGTTGTAAGGATGAGGCTGTTCATGCCCACTTCCAGCCCGGTAACGCCTATGATTGGTACCGTCCTGATCGTGCTCCACCTTGTGACTTTGTTGGTGAGTTCTATGTTGGCGCCCCTCCTCATCCTTCTGGCGCTGGTACCTCTGGAGCTGGTACTTCAGGATATGCTGGTCGAACTGATGATGATGATGAGGAGATGTGACTATATGATTTTGAGTGATATTTTATTGTGCACTTGGAAATGCTCCGACATTCCAAGTTATTATCATTACTTTTTGATTATTATTAGCACTTTCTAGTTTGCTTCAGTACTCTTTTATTTTTATGGACATGTTTATTATGCCTCAGTTTATGGCATTCCAGTTTATTTCAGCACTATGTTTCAGTTTCAGTTTATGATAGCACTATCTCTTATATTGCTTCATTCTTTATAACTTCCTGTGAAATTACATGCCTGTGATGATTTTTTTGCGACAATACATGCCTGTGATATTTTCTCTAGTTTTATGCCTTAATTCTTTTATATGTGTTTTCTCACTATTTGTTACTTATGCATTGATTGCGGGGGAGCTTTATCTTTAGCAATTATTTTGCTAAGTGACAAAGGGGAAGAAAAATTAAAAGATCTAACATTTTTTTGAGATAATACAAGATATGAACAATTCTACTTTTTGATATTTTGAACAAGCTTAATGTTATATCATTCATAGTTTGTCAATTATCAAAATGGGGGAGATTGTTGGCCCATTGGTCATATGGTCAACCTAATTTTAATAATTGATCAAACTCTGTCTGGATATACGAAGCTAGTCGGGACTTCTCGGACTCTTGAACATGATCAAGAATGGCTATCCACTGAATTCAAGACCGAAGATCTGTTTGCCTACTCGAGTCTGTAATTCCTTATGCAATGTATTTTTTATTTTATTTGAGTCTAGGAATATGTTGTACACCGAGTCGTACTGGCAAATAGGCTACCCTTAAATAAGTTCAAAATGTTTTTAAAATGTCCTTTCAAAAAGGTTTTCGAAAAGGTTTACAAAAAGGTTTTCAAAAATCACCAAAAAGCTTTTTAAAACCCTAACTAAACCCTGACTAAACCCTGACAGAACTCGGACCGAGTTCGGCCAGAGTTCGGTTGGTGGCCGTTGTGATTTTGAATCCTTGTTACTTGGTCCTCCTGCAGTTGTAGATTTGACCGAAATTTGCTCATAGAGTTCTGCCCGAATTCTGCCCGAATTCTGTCAGAAGTCTGCCTTTGGAACACCTATAAATAGAGAAGGATTTCGATCATTTCAACTCACTCATTCACTTTCAATCTTCTCTCTATCTAAAGCTTTCAGTCTTCCAAAGAGTTTTCTAGAGCTTTCAATTTCAGATCCCAAGCCAATTACAATCCTCTAGTCGATTTGCCAGTGCGGTACGGTCTAGAAGTTTCTGAGAGATTGTAATCAGAAGGCTTGATTGAAGAATACCTCTTCACATTTGAAGTTGGACGAGTTCTTCGTATCAAAGCTCGCGTTGTAGAAGTTGCAAGGACTTCGTAAGAAAACTTGCAGTTTTTCTAATAGTGGATTCAACTGGTAGCAAGAGTTCTACCGACTGGATTAGTCCTCAACAGAGGAAAACCAGTATATATCGCTGTCTTTGCGTTTGCTCTCTTAACTCTGTATTTACTTTATTTCAGTTGTGATTAATATTCTGTGATTGTGCTGCTAACATTTTTTAATTAGCATTATTCCGCTGCCAACTCTATTCACCCCCTCTAGAGTATTACGCTTTACTATTTCGTTCCTACAATCCCTATCACTAATTCTGGGGGTGATTCCTTATATGACTTTGATGCTGATAGTGAAAGTTCCAAAAGGACCGTCTTTTCCACTAGCTCATCTTTAATGGTTAGAGAAGTGACTGCTTATGTCGCCACAGAAGATCAAGATGCTTCCAGTTCTAACAATAAAGAGCAGAGAATTGCTGCTTTGGAGGCTAGTTTGAAGAATATGGCTGAGATGATGACAGGCATGCATGCTGTGATTATGGCACAACATACGGTTCCACCGGTTGTGAATCTGGTTCCGACTCAAGAACCTGTAACAATACCAGCTCCCATCAATATTAAGCTGGAGGTACAGTCTTCTTACACCGCTTCCAAACCTGTGCAGGCTATTCCAAGCCAATCTGGTACTGGGGGTGGTACTTATCATGCAATACCCCCTCCTAACATATCAAAACAATCTACTGCTCTACAATCATCGGGAGATGTAGCGCCCCAGTCCCAAAATATGTAGGACTAGGAATACGTAACATGCCAGCTACACATTCGACCAGACTCTGGTCCGACTCGAATACGCATAAGCTGTGTTATAATGGACACAATCTACATAATACAACTATATCTATGTCTCAATCCACAATGAAATAAAACACAAGAAAGAGCCACAAGTGTTAAAGTCGGTCGCCCAATAACACAGGAACTTGAATAGACTCGAAAAAGAAATATGAGTCTATAAAAAAACTAGGCTATGGCAGCAGAGGAGTAACTAATATGATTAAATAACATACCTCGGTAGAAATGAAATAAGTACCTTATACCAATGTCCGCATATCAAGGCGATTAGCCTCAGCATCTTTAGATAGGCTCCACAACCATTTAAGCTGCAAAACTGGCAGGGGACCAAGTCCTCAGGGGGACGTAACAAGGTACAAGAAATAACATGCCAAAAGTAAAACAGCATAATGCCATATACTCAATGATAAACTATTATAACCATCTAAGTGATATGCAAATGAGAGTATAGTATCGTACCCCGGGCTGGTACTCACGGACTCATCCGTATGGTAGACAATACCCTTTAGGCTCCGTGTGGAGGAACCCAATAAAGGATAGTATATGTAGATATATGCACTTTAGATTCTGTATAGAGAACCCAAAGTCTAGTACTCATGTATATAGAATATGCCCAGATCACGATGAAGACTCTCCCCTCCCAATGTAACCTCACGTCTCATGGCCATAACACGCAAGATCATGACCTCTAACTAATGCAAGGAGTCATAATAATATATATATTATATACCTATCTCATATCATGTATCCTATAAGCCTACACAGAATCACCATGAATACCCCAAGAAGGTCTGTTACATGTAATAGTGTTAAGTGTCCTACGGTCTGTCGTGCTCAGGATACAAGCACGTATCATGGGTTCGTGGTAACAATTCTCTAACTGACGATACCCGACTCCGCGGACGGATATCGGCACCCGAACCTTATTCGGACACTAAGTATCATCTCACGGCCCTAAGCTAGACACACACACACCAATCCTATCAAATAGCTATAGTAACTAAATACTAATAAATAGAGCAAGAACTTGTTTGCCATTAAAATCTTTGATTGGAATTTCAATTACAAACAGAACAGTGTTACAATGTAGGACTTAGATGTAGTCCTAGGAGTAAACTATTGTTTTTATCTGGGTCATGTGTCGGTGGAGCGAGTGGTAACGCGTTGACTCCGTTGACGATCTGACGATGGTTTTAGGTTCTCTGGAGGTCTGGGTTGCTCTGGATGCCGGAGCTTGCGGAGGGGGAAGAAGACGTTGAGTGTCTCTTCCGATCTCTCTGAGCAGACGTGCGTCTCTGTAACTCTGATGATCTGGTTACTTCTTGTCACGACCCGCACCCACTGTGAGGGTACGAGTACGTAGCAACGCCCAGCCTACGCTGCAGTGTCGACGGTAGAACGCTGTCCTAGGTCAATCATCTAACAATATAAAGGTACCTGTACAATATATACACTTCGAATAGAGGTGACATAGCAATACAGTCATAATCACATCTAAGGTAGAATACGATAAAAAGATAGAGAGATAAGGAACGAAATGAATCCACAGAGATACAACAAATAGAAATCCAAGTGTCTATGATAACATCTCTACAACATCCAGATAAAATAACTCCCAGTACATATACAATAATGTATCAATGAGAAAGACAAGGTAAGAGTCTAAGCTAGCAGTCTAAATTACTGGTGGTAGATCCTCTACTGTAATTGGGTCCAAGTCACAAGTGTTGTCTAAGCTGCACCATAATGGATAGACACCAGAGCCTCATCATTCACTGTAAAATTTTTAACAGGTCCAGTCAGGACAAGAGCGAGCACAATACATCTCAACAAGTCATAGCAGGAAAGGAAATATAATCATGCTAGAGAATAAAATACAGAAAACTAAAGAATAACAGTATGGAAAAGAGAGACTGTAAGTAAATATCTATGATTATAAAAGAGAGACAGTACTGTGATTCAGAGTACAAGATGAACATGTGAATGGCTTAGAACTGATTCATGACTACACTAAGAGTGATTCATGACTATACTACTTTAGATATTTATTCACATGACCATTCATACTCCTCCGTACCCCAATCAATACACAAGGAGCCAGTCAAGTTACGTTAAGATTCGTGACTAAACTGCTTGACCCGTATAGGGTGATTCATGAATTGATTCATGAAGGCTCAGTGATCATGAGAGTACCTGAGTCACTAGCTGATTCCTGAAGATTCATGATAATAGAAGCAAGAGATACATGATGTAAGTGAAACACACGAAACAAGAGTATCTGATGCTCCTGAGAGGGATAACATCTCATGAAGGAATCCATATAGTACCAATCCGTGTTACCAACGTGTCAGCATCAAGTAAGATAATCTAAAGCAGGAAATATAATCCTAAGCAAGATATGAAATGATCAGAGAATGTACTCGCCTGATGTCTGAATGTCCAAAGTAAATATACTGTCCGAGGATAGGTGTCTGGCTCTTAATCAGAACAGCACAAGTCACAACAAGTCCAAAATGGTAACATGAAGTTCTACTATGCATTCTACATGATTCTACGTCAATCTAGACCAAAGTCAACTCTTGGTCAACTATGGTCAACCCTAGAAGTCAAACTAGGTCAACTATGGTCATACTAGGTCTAATATGTCTAAACTAGTCTAACTAGTCTATTCTAGGCCTAATCAAGACTAAACAAGTCTAACTAAGTTCTCACTAGTCTAACAGACACACCATAGACCAATACCACACACACACACACACACACACACACACACACACACACACACACACACATATATATATATATATATATATATATATATATATATATATATATATATATATATATATATATATATGTATATATATATATATTAAACAAGTCTAACTAAGTTCTCACTAGTCTAACAGACACACCATAGACCAATACCACACACACACACACACACACACATATATATATATATATATATACATATATATATATATATATATATATATATATATATATATATATATATATATATATATATATATATATACAATAGGAATATGCCTAGCACATTAGCTATCACACATATAGAATACCCATATATGCTACTCTACCATTCACACATCACATTAGATTAGGCATACTCACATATAGAGATATATACATGGTATTTCATAAAGAGGGGATAACATGTTAGATGTGTGTGTGTGTCTAATGTTCATGCATGTGTGTGTGGGTGAGAGTGTCAATAGGAATATGTGTGAACTAAACCATGATTTAATGTGTGTGGACTGGACCATGTGAAGGGATTTCATAAAACAGTGTGTTAATGATACATTGTGTGTTCACAGGAAAAATGTATGTGTTGTGCTCCAGTGTGCCATGTGAGCCTGTGTGTAATCCAGTGAGTGTAGTATACAGGTGACAGATATATGTACACTAGAGTGTGTGTATGGGACTGAGCTTCTCAGGAAATATGTGAACTACACATGTATGTGTGTGTGTTGGCAGGAATCCCAAAGACAGGAAACATAAGTGCAGGAATCCAAGGACAGTGCATACAAGTCATTCCAGGTTTTAACAACAGTAAACATTAAATAGGAACTCAGATTTTAGGAACCAAATGACAGTAAATAACATATGTGTGGTTGTATGGTTAAGGTTGGCCTGTGCTCAGGTTTAACAAGTTTTGACAGTTCAAAGCAATGTAAATCCAACATTAGACAGTTAGTCACACTAAAAGACTTAACAGTTGTTGAGGAAAATCAGTAGCAATTTCAAGACTTGAATCAATGTCATCACAACCTTGTAAACATTAGATTTAATCCCATTTGAACTTTAAAAATGAAACTAACTCAGTGCTCAGATTATATTAACAATTTATAAGAAAAATTCGAAGAACCTTATATAGCAATGGTTCTCATTCAATCCCAATTAATTTCCCCACATGAAACCAACATCCAAACACAAAAACTCTAATATAACATGTATAAAATATGTGTAAGTTATCATTGAAACTGGAATTGAACATTCGAATAGGGGTAATGTACTGATACTGCATTGTATCAGGAATGCTAGAATACCAATTCATGACTCAACCATTCCATGTAAATTCGATTATGTTAATCACCAAAAACTGAGAATTGCATCCTAATCATGATATCTAATATGTACAGCAAATAACCATAGCTAAATACATAGTATAAATAGTTAGAATAAATAGGAAAACGAGAACAGTGCTCACACTGATACATGAAGTATCAGTCGGTTTGGAAATTTCCCAATCCACATTCGATTAACAATGTAATGGTAAAATGTAGGTAGGTAATTATTAGTAGATATAAGTATGTGACATACACACAAAATGGTGTCCTAAAACCGGAAACAAACGTGTCCAAGCATCACACAAAACTCAAACACACAGACTGGGTTCAGTCGACAGTCCCTATGTCCAGTGCGGGCCAGATTCCTCACCCGACACGAATTATTAGGACACGTAGCCTTGGGGATGTCATGATAGACATTGCCCCATCTTGCGTGTCCAAGCACTCGCGACCAAGTGTCCTGTGCACTGAGCATGAACACACTGGTAGCAGGGGAATGCTACACGCGCGCGCACGTGGTGCACCCCGCGTGTGCACGTGTCCAAAGCGACACGACATGACACAAGCAACACCTCAGTCGAGCAAAAACACGTAAGCCACATCCAAACACGAATTTTTATTCAAACACATTTCAAAATCTCGATCGAAATGCCCTCTGTGGCATTTCGTCGAACACCTACGCTGGTTACTGATACGTGTCCGATACGGACACGTACAGGACACAAAATCGAGCAAACTCTATTACTGCAGCAAAAGGACACCTAGGGCTTGGTGTTTATGCAAAGAAAACCTAATTTTAATGGATGAATAGGATTTTACTTATGTGTGTTCTTCAACACAAAAAGCCTCTTCAAATGAGCTCTCCAAAGCCACCCAAAATCTCCAAATTGCTTCAAATCTGAGACGTGACTCCACAACCAGTAGGAGAACAGTGATTAGAACACTATGGAAGAAATCTCAATAAAAATAGAGCTCTATTGATTAAACTATGAAGAAAATGGAATGGGGGCTCACCTAGTTCTTAGGAAAAATGATAGACTATTGAAAAGAGGCACAACTTTCTAAAGATATATTATATAGGCAAGGGGAGGGGGGTCTTGGCCGGCCACTTAGCTTAGGGTTAGGGTTTCTAGGGAGCATCTAAGGCTATCAATGCATCATGACTATTTGGATGGCCTAGAATCTAGGGCTCTTTTCTAGTCCATTTGCAAACCACTCTAGTTAGCTAAACATTACTTAAACCTATTTCCAATACTAACTAATTCTCAATGGGGCTAACTAGGCTAGCTGTGGCTAATCTAGGTTAGGGCTAACACAACACAAGGCAATTGGTTAATTAATATTTAAATCACACTATTCTAAATAATCATTTAAAATTTCAAATAATATATATTAAATTTAAATAATTAAAAAATGACAAATATACCCTCAAACTAAAAATGATAAATGAAATACCCTAATCATATGGCTAGGCTCTAGGGCAGACAGTCTCTACGGTTTCACTAGCTACACATCAAAATCACAAGTCATGATATTTAAATAGTTTTAAAATGATGAAAAATTACCAAAAATCATAAAACTATTTAAATATCATAATTAAATAAATTAAAACACAAAATTTCAAAATTACTCTTATTTTAGAAAATTGGGTGTTACAAGTCTACCCACCTTAGAAAAATTTTGTCCTCAAAATTTAAGATGGTAGTACTCCTTCTAGGTCAAACATAGTCAAGGGTCAACCCTCTTGGTCAACTAAGTCAAAATCTAGGGTTTGGTCAACTGTTTAGTCAAACAAGGTCAATAAGTCAACATTGGTCAATATTAGACTATTGGGTCAATTATATTGGTTAAACTCTATAAGCTAACTCAATGTCATAACCAACCCACTCTTATATTATATATATATATATATATATATATATATATATATATATATATATATATATATTTTAATATATATATATATATATATATATATATATATATATATATATATATATATATATATATATATATATATATATATATATATATATATATATTACTCAACTATATATCCATATACATATATCACATAAATATATATCTATATAGAGCATACTATAACCCAACCTAATCCCATATATAATATCACATATGCACATCCCAAGGTTATCATATATAGGTATAATGACATATACCCTTATCCACCACTAATAAATGCACTTATATAAATATATAACATATATTTATATACACAAGATATATCTAATACCAAGGGATAATGGACACAAAGGCAGCAGCCCAAGGAAACATGGACCACACATAACTCATATATATACACATTCCTCACATGTGTATATAGGATTACCCATAGGTAAGAAATAGAACAGAATACTCAAGAGGGTAGGGCAAGGAAGTGTACCCATAATCACACATGTGCATGGTCTGAACCAGGAATGAACAGGGCTAGCAGATCAAATGTAGGGCCAATTACTCATGCTACTCCTATGTGAAGGGTTGAACCAAAGGAATGCAGGAACATAAAACCTGAAGTGGATTGGCCAGTTAAGTTCAAAGAACAAGACTACATGAGAGTGGTAAGTATCAAGTCTTCCCAAAGTCTGATATCAAAACCCATTTATGGACTGAACATCAAAATGATATAGGGACTGGGACAATTAATTCAAGGGAATTGAAATTGAGTGATGCAGTCTATTATGTAGTGGATACTATGCAGGATGCAAGGATGATGTACAGTGTATAATGAAGAGTGCAGGTTGTGCCATGAAGCACATGACCAATGGAGTGCAGGATATGTGAGGTTCTGATACATGAAGTATGTATCCTAATGCAGGGCAGATAGGTGTAGTACAGTGAACTAAAGAGATGCAGTGAGCTAAAAAGTTAGTATCTTATCTAAAACTTGGTCTTCTTGACTGAGCCAAGATATCCCAAACAAGTATGATACAAAAAGATTTACAGAACATTGAACTAAAGTAGATATCCTAAGTGATGTAGACTTTACCTGGACAAGGATGAGTGCGGACCTCTAATATATATGATACTGACTCTCCAGATGTGTAGAATATGATAAGTGGTTGATGGTTATATTGGTGAGTCAATAATTGGGGTCTGAACTATGGTCCAGTGAAATCTATGATACAATATGGTAGGTAATGAAAGTTGAGTGCAGTGAACAACTTGAAATAATATGAACTAAGGGAACAAGGTCTCTAGTGAAGGGTCTGCACACTGCCTATAAACATGACTGAACTCAACACAAGGAGAACTTAACTAAAATAGAAAACTGAACCTAATATAGGCTAAACAACATGTCTATAACCCTATACAACAATGGCCTATAGATACCAACTAACCTATATCCCATATGCCAATATCATCTGCAATCTATCTATATATATAGACCTCTCTGTCTTGGGTGAAACTACAACTACACTCAAGGACAGGCTCTGGTCATGGGTGCCTCACTGGTAAGGGTAAGGGTAAATAATAAGAATCATAAAGGCTGCAAGGCATACTAACATCCTATACGTAAACTGGTTGGTATTATAAATAACATGGGAATCACCTACACTGGCTTACTATTCTAATACCAATGCTAACTATCATCTCCAGGGTACAGGCACTCTACAAGTCATCATATCATTATACTATGAAGGAACTACCTTTGAATAAGCTCTACAAAACTAAAATATTCCTACTTTTAAGTTATTTATAACAACAGAAGGGTATGATGTTCAAAAACCTTCAAGATACAATCTGATAATCATATGCGTCTGTCCAAAATTATGTTACTCAGAGTCTTCGTCATGCTAGTGAGCAAGGCTACGATAATCACATAGTCCTTAACTAAGGTACATACCTCTAGGATTATGGTATTTAAAATTTTTGCATTGCCGCATGCGGCGGCGAAAAACTTTAAATTTCCATACCCGAGAAATACATCCAAAATCTGACTATATGTCCTCACTATGCTAGCTAACACGACTATCGAAGATTCTAGATCTCATAACTGAGGTGACCTAGCCCATATGATTTTCTCAGAAGAAAAATAAACAAAACAAAAGAGCAACAGGACAAAATTAATCAGTCAACAAGGAACAGATGGAATCGGATTTCAAGATAGTTATAAGAGATAATTGTGGGAATAGAATCGAGAAGAACAGAACTTGCAGCAAGATCCACAATGGTCTATGCATCCTTGACTGTCCTGGTGAAAGCTCGCCCTTGCTGGTTTCCTTTGGCCTGTTGATGATGCTGCATGAACCGCTGTTGCTGAGAGAAATCGAAAATGACGGAAAAAGGTCTCTGTACAGACAGAGGTGCACCTTCAATATAGCAGAAATGCCAACCTGAGTCGGCACAACAGGAGCTGCGATCTCGAGGCCCTAATGAATAGGACGAGAGGTGGCCAGCCTCTCGATAGTATCCCCCGAATCGGAGCAATAAGATCATGTCTCCATAACAATCATGAAGACAGATCAAAACAAGAAGCAATTACTGGGAATAAAGCAAAAAGTCAAAGAAGGACAGTTTATATTCAAGGGAAGACAATAAGTAGCAATTTAGATAAAAAGGAATATGATAAGGAGTTTTCCTAGTGTGATTGAGTACCTTCAAAAATATCCTAATCCTACTGCAGGCTGTAGTGATACTCTAGTTCGAGTACCACTATACAAACTTGACCTGCATGGGCCACCATTAAAATGTGTCACGACCCGCACCCACTGTGAGGGTACGAGTACGTAACAACGCCCAGCCTACGCCGCAGTGTCGACGGTAGAACACTGTCCTAGGTCAATCATCTAACAATATAAGGGTACCTGTACAGTATATACACTCCGAATGGAGGTGACATAGCAATACAGTCTCAATCACATCTAAGGTAGAATATGATAAAAAGATAGAGAGATAAGGAACGAAATGAATCCACAGAGATACAACAAATAGAAATCCAAGTGTCTATGATAACATCTCCACAACATCCAGATAAAACAACTCCCAGTACATATATAATAATGTATCAATGAGAAAGACAAGGTAAGAGTCTAAGCTAGCAGTCTAAACCATTGGTGGTAGATCCTCTACTGCAATTGGGTCCAAGTCACAAGTGTTGTCTAAGCTGCACCATAATAGGTAGACACCAGAGCCTCATCATTCACTGTAAAATTTTCAACAGGTCCAGTCAGGACAGGAGCTAGCACAATACATCTCAACAAGTCATAGCAGGAAAGGAAATATAATCATGCTAGAGAATAAAATACAGGAAACTGAAGAATAGAAGTATGTAAAAGAGAGACTGTAAGTAAATATCTATGATTATAAAAGAGAGACAGTGCTGTGATTCAGAGTACAAGATGAACATGTGAATGGCTTAGGACTGATTCATGACTACACTAAGAGTGATTCATGACTATACTATTCTGGATATTTATTCATATGACCATTCATACTCCCCCGTACCCCAATCAATACACAAGGATCCAGTCAAGTTACGTTAAGATTCGTGATTAAACTACTTGACCCGTATAGGGTGATTCATTAATTGATTCGTGAAGGCTCGGTGATCATGAGAGTACATGAGTCACTAGCTGATTCTCGAAGATTCATGATAATAGAAGCAAGAGATACATGATGTAAGTAAAACACACGAGACAAGAGTATCTGATGCTTCCGAGAGGGATAACATCTCATGAAGGAATCCATATAGTACCAATCCATGTTACCAACGTGTCAGCATCAAGTAAGATAATCTAAAGCAGGAAATATAATCCTAAACAAGATATGAAATGATCAGAGAATGTACTCGCCTGATGTCTAAATGTCCAAAGTAAATATACTGTCCGAGGAGAGGTGTCTGGCTCCTAATCAGAACAGCACAAGTCACAACAAGTCCAAAATGGTAACATGAAGTTCTACTATGCATTCTACATGATTCTAGGTCAATCTAGACCAAAGTCAACTCTTGGTCAACTCTGGTCAACCCTAGAAGTCAAACTAGGTCAACTATGGTCAAACTAGGTCTAACATGTCTAAACTAGTCTATTCTAGGCCTAATCAAGACTAAACAAGTCTAACTAAGCTCTCACTAGTCTAACAGACACACCATAGGCCAATACCACATATATATATATATCACTATTCACACATATAAATATATATATATATATATCTATCTATATATACAATAGGAATATGCCTAGCACATTAGCTATCACACATATAGAATACCCATATATGCTACTCTACCATTCACACATCACATTAGATTAGGCATACTCACATATAGAGATATATACATAGTATTTCATAAAGAGGGGATAACATGTTAGATGTGTGTGTGTGTGTCTAATGTTCATGCATGTGTGTGTGGGTGAGAGTGTCAATAGAAATATGTGTGAACTAAACCCTGATTTAATGTGTGTGGACTGGACCATGTGAAGGGATTTCATAAAACAGTGTGTTAATGATACATTGTGTGTTCACAGGAAAAATGTATGTGTTGTGCTCCAGTGTGCCATGTGAGCCTGTGTGTAATCCAGTGAGTGTAGTATACAGGTGACAGATATATGTACATTAGAGTGTGTGTATGGGACTGAGCTTCTCAGGAAATATGTGAACTACACATGTATGTGTGTGTGTGTTGGCAGGAATCCCAAAGACAGGAAACATAAGTGCAGGAATCCAAGGACAGTGCATACAAGTCATTCCAGGTTTTAACAACAGTGAACATTAAATAGGAACTTAGATTTTAGAAACCAAATGACAGTGAATAACATATGTGTGGTTGTATGGATAAGGTTGGCCTGTGCTCAGGTTTAACAAGTTTTGACAATTCAAAGCAATATAAATCCAACATTAGACAGTTAGTCACACTAAAAGACTTAACAGTTGTTGAGGAAAATCAGTAGCAATTTCAAGACTTGAATCAATGTCATCACAACCTTGTAAACATTAGATTTAATCCCATTTGAACTTTAAAAATAAAACTAACTCAGTGCTCGGATTATATTAACAATTTATAGGAAAAATTCGAAGAACCTTATATAGCAATGGTTCTCATTCAATCCCAATTAATTTCCCCACATGAAACCAACATCCAAACACAAAAACTCTAATATAACATGTATAAAATATGTGTAAGTTATCATTGAAACTGGAATTGAACATTCGAATAGGGGTGATGTACTGATACTGCATTGTATCAGGAATGCTAAAATACCAATTCATGACTCAACCATTCCATGTAAATTCGATTATGTTAATTACCAAAAACTGAGAATTGCATCCTAATCATGATATCTAATATGTACGACAAATAACCATAGCTAAATATATAGTATAAACATTTAGAATAAATAGGAAAACGAGAACAGTGCTTACACTGATAAATGAAGTATCAGTCGGTTTGGGAATTTCCCAATCCACATTCGATTAACAATGTAATGATGAAATGTAGGCAGGTAATTATTAGTGGATAGACATACACACAAAATTGTGTCCTAAAATAGGACACAAAAGTGTCCAAGCATCACACAAAACTCAAACACAGAGACTGGGTTCAGTCGACAGTCCCTGTGTCCAGTACGGGCCAGATTCCTCACCCGACACGAATTATTAGGATACGTGGCCTTGGGGATGTCATGGCAGACATTGCCCCATCCTGCGTGTCTAAGCACTCGTGACCAAGTGTCCTGTGCACTGAGTACGAACACACTGGTAGCAGGGGAATGCTACCCGCACGTGCGCGTGGTGCACCCCGCATGTGCACGTGTCCAAAGCGACACGACATGACACAAACAACACCTCAGTTGAGCAAAAACACGTAAGCCATATCCAAACATGACTTCCTATTCAAACACATTTTGAAATCTCGATCGAAATGCCCTCTGTGGTATTTCGTCGAACACCTACGCTGGTTACTGATACGTGTCCGATACGGACACGTATATGACACAAAATCGAGCAAACCCTACTCCTACAGCACAAGGACACCTAGGGCTTGGTGTTTATGCAAAGAAAACCTAATTTTAATGGATGAATAGGATTTTACCTATGTGTGTTCTTTAACATAAAAAGCCTCTTCAAAGGAGCTCTCCAAAGCCACCCAAAATCTCCAAATTGCTTCAAATCTGAGATATGACTCCACAACCAGTATGAGAACAGTGATTAGAATACTATGGAAGAAATCTCAATAAAAATGGAGCTCTATTGATTAAACAATAAAGAAAATAGAATGGGGCCTCACCTAGTTCTTAGAAAAAATGATAGACTATTGAAAAGAGGTACAACTTTCTAAAGAGATATTATATAGGCAAGGGGGGGTCTTTGCCGGCCACTTAGCTTAGGGTTAGGGTTTCTAGGGAGCATCTAAGGCTAGCAATGCATCATGGCTATTTGGATGGCCTAGAATTTAGGGCTCTTTTCTAGTCCATTTGTAAACCACTCTAGTTAGCTAAACATGACTTAAACCTATTTCCAAAACTAACTAATCCTCAATGTGTCTAACTAGGCTAGCTATGGCTAATCTAGGTTAGGGCTAACACAACACAAGGCAATTGGTTAATTAATATGTAAATCACACTATTCTAAATAATCATTTAAAATTTCAAATAATATATATTAAATTCAAATAATTCAAAAATGACAAAGATACTCTCAAACTAAAAATGATAAATGAAATACCCTAATCACATGGCTAGGCTCTAGGGCAGACAGTCTCTACGGTTTCACTAGCTGCACATCAAAATCACAAGTCATGATATTTAAATAGTTTTAAAATGATAAAAAATTACCAAAAATCATAAAACTATTTAAATATCATAATTAAATAAATTAAAACACAAAATTTCAAAATTACCCTTATTTTAGAAAAATGAGTGTTACACTTCTGTCTTTGACGGTGTTTGTCTATATATGTCTCTGTCTGTGTGTGTGTCGAAAAAGGAAATGATCCCTCTATTTATAAGCAGCAGGCTAGACTGCTCATGCACACACATATAGGATACGCTTGTACGTGGGAATGCCATGTGGCTGATGCTGACGGGAGGAGGGCGCATGGATGATGTGCCATGATTTGTGGGTTGAATCCTTCATACTGCATTTGTGGCTGGCACATGGCAGTGGAGAGGATCTTTTTGTTGCAGAGATCTTGGGTGATTAGCACCCCTTTATAGGCTGAACTGAGTCAAAGGATAAGTGGCGTACGTCCGTGGCTCAAAGATCTCGAATTTAGTGGAGAAGGATCTGATGAGCTATGCCTGAAATCGAGCGCATGAGAAGACTTAGCTCTTAATCTTTAGGAATCACGAACCAGTCTGGGCGCATGGCTTTTGAGGCGCATGCGGGACTTCAGTAGCATAGCCGTGGAGGCACATACGGCGACTTAACTTCTGTGATCAGAAGTAAGTCAGAGATGCATGGCTTTTGAGGCGCATACAAATCTTCGGGCGCACGGCTGCGGAGGCACATGCGAGTGGTTGGTCGGCCATGTGGCTTGTAACCGTCAGAGGAGAGTAATGATGATGCTGACGTCTGCAGTGCTTTATTTTTTGCAGAAAGCTGTCGACTGTTCAGTCCTCGGGGGACGTGCTGCCAACTCTGTCACTTTTGTATTAATTGCTTGGTGGATGACGAGCCGAAGTGGGTGCATCGATTTTTTCCCCACTAGGCGTATAGGTCCGTATTCACCAGGACGCATGGATATATGCTTTGTTGGGCACATCCATACAGGGCGCATGGTACAGATGGTACATTCTTATTGGTCTGTCTGTTGAGTTCTTCGGGTCATTTAATGACTCTCTGACTTAGCTGAATTCGAAGAGGCAAATTCATCATCGTAAATGCAAGTTTATTGCACTAACTTCGGGAAGTTTGCCACTTGGCGTATTGGTTTGATTTGCCCTGGCCTATAAATAGTAATAATTTGAGAGAGTTTTGTTGTCTCTCCCTTGACTTCTCGACGAAGATGAACTTCTTTGCCCGAGTACATTCTATTGCCAAGACGCTCCCCAGGGTAAAGATGCGTCGAGCCGTCTTCGTATGCACTCGTGAAGGTGACTGTTACATCCAAAAGTCGGGATCGCGGACTTCCGACGCAGGACGAAGGTGCCTGTTGCATCCAAAGATCGGGATGCTCGAGTCCCGTCTCCGTTATGCTGGAAGAACTGCAGATCAGAAATGTGGTGCTCTCCTCTTTCTTGGGCTTTGGAGAGCTCTTCCTCCAGCTAGAGTGGGGTTGATCGCCCACTCTTGTTATGCTCAAAGCTGCTCCTTTAACCGAAGCACTTGACTTGATCGGATCGAAGTAGAGCGTATATGCTGAGACTTTATGACGCGCCTAACTGAGACGCTGAAGAGACGCGCCTGACTGAAATACTGAAGAGACGCGCCTGACTGATGATGCGCCTGGCATGGGGCGTATGGCAGTTTGCTACGCCTGGCTATAGTCTTAGGATCTTTCTTTTTGTAGAAGTTCTCCTTTGTAAAGTCTTTCTTTAGACATGTAATAGACTTTTATATGAAATAAAAATCTTCTTTTAATGTCTGTACTTTTGCTGTCATTTGCTGTGCCGAGTACTTCATTTGAGCTCCCTGGCGCATGTAGTGTTAAGCACATAGGAATTCTGGCCTGTAGATGCGCCTAAAATTCTATGCTTCTACAAGACCCCCTTCAAAGTTTCTAAAACTTTTCGTCAAGCTTTGGAATACTTTGAATAAGAAGCATGGTAGGGTCTTCAATGGGGCGCATAACTGTTTGGGGCACATGGTTGCTCTGCGCATCTGTGATGAGGTGTACGCTCCTCTCAGTTTTAAGTACAAATGATAACGCTTCGAAATAAACAAAAAAGATTAATGATGATCTTTTTGGATTATTTACAGTTATTATTTCGCAGAACCCCAAGCGATGGCTGACGTCACTCTTCATTAGTTTTCGCGTATGCCCAAGCCTATAAATGGCATCTGATAGAGAGAGAGAGAGAGAGTTCTTCTTGTCTTTGCTTTCTTCGTCTTTAGAGTTCTTGTTTCAAAAACCCTAATTTCTTTTTAAGAGATGGCTCCCAAAACTCCTCACAGTGTTGCTGGCCGAGGACAAGGCCGGGGTAAGTACCAATGGAGTTTGATGAGGAGGACGCTCCTGTCGTCACTGTGACTCCCACCGACGTTCGGCCAGCGGTGACGGGTGGGTGTCTTCTGACTTTGTGGTTCCCAACCTTTTTTAGACGAGTTTGGGGCAAACAGATGAGTTGCATCCTGTTGTTGTGCCCTAACTCCTTGTTACCGACACGCATGGACTTCTGTCCTGAATATGCGCTGAGGCTTTGCTGCTGACGTGCATGGGTTTAGCCCCTGATTATGCGCCGAAGCTTTACTACTAACGCGCATGGGTTTAGCCCATGATTATGTGCCGAAGCTTTACTGCTGACGTGCATGGGTTTAGCCCCTGATTATGCGCCGAAGCTTTACTGCTGACGCGCATGGGTTTAGCCCCCTGATCATGTGCCAGGCTGCTGATGTGCCCCAATTTTTTTATCTTTAAAGCCTCTAAATTTTTCCTTGCTGCATGACTTGTTTTTGCTTTGTTAGTGTCGATGACTATCCTCCTGCAAAACGAAGTCCTTCTGGAAGCTTTCCTTTGCCAGATGGGGGTTGACTTTAATGAGGAAGTTATTAACCCAGCGAAGGCTGCCATCATGCTGGATCAGCCTCCCGAAAGGATGTTGCAAATCCGAGATCAGTCGCCTATTTTTCTCTAAAGTATGATGGAGAGCGGCAAACTGAAATCTGCTGAATCCGAAAGTATGACTTTCTTGAAACCGGCCTTTCTATTTAGTGACCGCTTGATCTCCACTGAGGCTACTGAAGATCAAGGAAGAATGGTTCTTTACGGCAAAGGGCGTGGCCCTGTAAATGCGGCAGTTTGAGCGTTAACTGCCACTGACAGCTTCTTATCGTTTGGCTTCCAAGAGGAGGATGCCATAGAAACTTACTCCTTCTCAAGGAGGGGCAGTAGGGAGTACCCTTCGTATTGATGTTACTTCAAATCAAAGGGATACCTTGGCCTCCTCGTGAGCCGGGACCTCGTACCATTACCGAACTTTGCACCCTGGGAGCATTTATAGTGATGTTTCCCCTGACACTTTCGCCTTTGGCGCTTCGACCTTTGCAAGCCGGATGCTAACATCGAAGGTTATGTATCAGAAAGGAGGTTTTCGGATTGAGGGCTGGTGTCACTACGTGTCAAAGTGGGACGAGCTGACCCTTTGGGTTTTGACGAAGTTCAAGACTGAGCTGAAAGCGATTGGGCTGAGCGGCAGGTGTCGACCTAAATCGACATATGTTTCTTGCTCTCCTGGGAATGTTCAACACCCAGACTGGCACCTTTTTTTACTCCGGTAGGGGAGTTGGAATTGGCCCTCCTTGAGATGTATGAGGTGTCCAAGCTTCCCTGGGGCTCGGAGCCATATGAGGAATACTTTCCGACAAATGAAGAGATCCAAGTTCTGGAAGACAAGGACTCAGAGTTGATGGCAATTTTTAAGGAGGTGGCGAGCTCTTCCGACGAGCGCATTCCTTCGATTATAGCATCTCCCAGGGAGGGGAGTGCTGATGATGTCGCTTCTGTAGAGATTTTGGTGTCTCCAGATTATATTGGAAGAGAAGCTGAAGATGTACTAGCGCCTCAGATTGTTGAGGTCTCTCGGTCGGTCCATCGGAAGGGCGGCATGAAGCCTCGACCGGAAGTAGAACCGACTGTTAAGGGGGTGCCTGAAAGTGTCGGGGCCCCAAAGGAAGTTGTGGAAAAAGTCCTTCCAGACGAGGAGGAAGTATGGAGCTCGTCTTCTTCTGACGATGGCTCGCAGGAAGATGTTGATCCAGCTGCCAGAGAGATCGCGTTTAGCGGAGACGTCTCCGATAAGAATGTGCCTGCCGGGCTTCCTTTCGGTTGTGGTATCGAGGCGCTGGTCGTACACGAGGCCTCGTGGCCAAGCCCTACCCCTGCCCCGGAAGTGGGGGCTGATGCGGTAGGGTCGGTGTCACTGCTGAGCCCTATACCCGTCCCTGTAGGGAGAGCTAGTGCAGGTGATGAGATTTATTTTTCGAGCCCGGCTCCGAGGGAGGTTGAACTGTCAGGGGCGGACGAGAGCCGCCCTGCCCTGGCCGGGGATAATGCCATAAACTCGGATGCCGGAGGACCATCTATCGTTGAATCTGGCAAGGGCAAGGGCCCTGTGATGGAGGAAACTCCTCCTGCTCCTTCTACTTGGGGGGACAGTATTTCATCCCTCCGTAGCTTCCTCAGCTGGCGACAGAATCCGTACTGCCGGTGGGAAAGAACCTACTGATGTTGAGGTTCCGGCTCCACGGCTCGTCGGGGGATCCTCCTCAACCCCTACGATAGTGCCTCCAACGCCTGTTATGACGCCTCAGGTGTTGGCAGATACGGATGAATATGTGCAGTTCGCCATTGAGGCAGTATATAAGATGCTACAGAAAGGCGTATCGACAGTATTGAATGCGAATAGGTATTTCACGACGGCGAAAGCCATGGCGCTCCTTTACATTGGTCTGATACGTTCCCACCGGGGCCATGATCATATGGCTGAGATTCTGGAGGCGTCGGTGGCTGAGCTCGACCAGCATCTTTCTGAACTTCAGAATATCCGGCAAAATGACTTTTCTGCTCTGATAGAAGCAGAGAAGGAGAAATTAATAGCTAAAGTTGAGTTGTCCTATCAGGCCACAGTGGCCATCTGGGACCGCGAGGTGGCCGAAGCAGAGGCTGCGGTGGAGAGACTGTCACAGTCCACGCATGAGAAGGTGGAGCTGCGGGCCTCATTGGGTGCTAGTATAGCGGAGGTCACAGCCAAGATTTGCCTTCTTGAAGACCAGCGGGCCCAACTTTTGTTAGATGTTGAGCGAGCCCAGGCTGAGCACATATCGTCTAAGGAGGAAGAAGCAGTTGTTACCCACCATATTCTTTCTCTGACCTGCCAGCGACAAGAGTTGGACGCTAAGCAAGAAAATGATACTGCTCCTGAGGCTGTGGAAACAATGCGTCAAAAAGCTGAATGCCGAGTCTTGGCGACTATGGGGACTCGGGCTGAAGACTTGAAGCGCCGGGTCGAAGAGCTTTCTGCCAATCCCAATGATGCTTAGGGATTGTAGTCTCTCTTCTTCTTTTTTGTTATATATATATATATTTTTGGCAACTTTGCTGCGGGTGTAATCCTTTACTTCTGAGTGCAAAATAAAGAATTTTTTGGTGTGTTCATCTTTACTCATGAACTAGTGATTTTTGTGGACCTATTATCTTTTGTGCACCTTGGTGTTTAGGTACAGATAATAAGTTGGAGAGGACCGACATGTTTGCTCAGAGGTAATATGGACGTGGCAAATATGGGATTCAACTGACGGAATCTTCCTACTCAGAGGCATTATAGACGTGGTAGGAGTGACTCTGGGGGGATACACAGAACTACTCAGAGGTAATATGGATATGGAAGTTCTGTGATCGATGTGCGGCAACGCAGGGGTTGTCTGTACGGGATGTTTACTCAGATGTAATGTGGACATGGTAAACATGATAAGTAGCACAATCCTACGTAGTGTAAGATTTTGCTTTATAGGGTGTAGAGGAGCAACTCAGAGGTAACGTGGACATGGTTGTTCTTCTACTGAAGATAGAATGCCACGGAACAATTGGGTTCCGAAAGCATAAAATTTTATGATAGGGAGGTGTATCTGAGCTCTGATGATCAGGTCCACTGATTCCCTTGCTAGGTAGAGATGGAAGTACATATCTGAAAGATGTCAAGAGTAGTACTTCTTTAGGAACTTGTCGTTGATGGGCATCATGAACAAGTCCCCGTTTGGTCGGGCGAGGCGGTAAGCACCGTTTGAGTATACCGTCTCTATGATGAAAGGTCCCTCCCACTTGGGCTCGAACTTTTCTGGTATTTTGTGAGTCAACACCATTGGCCTCCTGACTGCCAGGACCAGGTCGCCTACTTGGAAAGTCCTTTGCTTGACCTTTTTGTTGAAAGCCTGTGTTATACGGGCTTGATAGAGTTTAATACGCTGCTGAGCTATGAGACATTTTTCGTCAAGTGCCTCCAGTTCTCGCAGACGGCGGCGTTGATTTCTTTTTCTGTCAATTGATTTATGATCGCTACACGGAGTGAGGGTATCTGGATCTCAAGAGGCAGTACCGCTTCACTCCCGTAGACTAAGGAGAATGATGTGTTGCCCGTCGGAGTCCGTACCATTGTAAGGTAGGTCCAAAGACATTCGTCGAGCTTTTCATCCCAGTCGTGTTTGTTGGATGACACGACTTTTTTTAGTAGCCTGACGATAGTCTTGTTAAAAGCCTCGGCCAATCCGTTCGCCGCCAGATTGTAGACGGTTGATGCCACGTTCCGAATATGATTCTTGTCACAGAATCTGCTGAAAACATGGCTGATGAACTGTGGACCATTATCGTGGATAATCCAACGGGGTACCCCGAAACGGTAGATGACATGATGCTTGATGAAGCTGATCACCTTAGACCTTTTTACTTCCGTCAGTGGAACTGTTTCTGCCCATTTGGAGAAGTAGTCGATGATGGCTATGTAAAACCCCTAAAATTTCTACTTATTTTTTATTAAATTTGGTACCGATTCAAAATTTTATTATTGTACGTCGCGTAGTCGTATTGTACGTCGCGTACAAAATTTTTATTTTTCGTAATTGCTCGACGAGTGCGAATATGTGCGAGCGTACATATTTTTATAAAAACGTTTCCTATTTTCGAAGTCATATATATAATAATTATTTTTGCCATTTTACCAAATTCATAAGTTTGTTATTTTAAGCCTTCTCTTTCTAACATATATTAATAATAAATTATATTTCATTGTATACTAAAAAACATAATTTTGTATAAACAATTATGCATATATGTCTCATAATTAATTATTAGTTTATTTTTAATTAATAAGGTAATTTTCAAAATTATTATTATATGTATTTTTAGAAAACATATTTCGAAATTTTTGTGGCGATTTAAACCTTGATTTGAAATTTCAAATTTATTTAAATAGTTAAGTATTTGAAATTTGATTTATCCTATTCAATTTTAAACTAAAATTAATTAGATTTAAATTGGATTTGGATTTGTATTTGGATTTGATTGATTTAAACTAAGTTGCGAATTATCTATTTGGGTTTAAACTAATCCTAATCCTTATCTTAATGGGAATTCCCACATCCTATAAATAGGCAGGTACTCCTCCATTATTTCTCCACAATTATTCTTCCACAAAATTCTACAAACCAAGATTGTGCATTGTGTCCGTGTCCCGATCCCCCTCCCATCCACTATATTTTGTTGTACAAATACATGGTTTCTCCGTGTCCGACAGTCTCGGACACCAATCCCTTCAATTCTTCGTGTATCGCAGGACACATCCCAACACAAAAGTTCAACCTAACCCTAGCCGTAGTCGAGCCGCCTCTCCGGCCTTGGCAGCCCCCACCAAGTCCTCCAACTTTGACGACTCCTCGACCCCGACTCAATCCGTGTCCACCCCAGCCACACGTCACCGACCCCTTCACAAAACACCAACACAGAACTACCACAATCACCATCCTTCGTCGAACCCTCGACTCCGGCCAACCCGTCACCGTCCTCTAACACCACAGCACGCCGTCGCCCTAGCTGTCCCACACCTCTACCGTCATGGACGCATCGCCGCCACCATCGCCTCGGTCAGTCCCAAACCACCGCCTGTACCCGAGACTCCACCAAGATCAGCGTCCACCGCCACAACACCGACCCCGGCCAACTCTCGCCGGAGCCACCACCAAAACCCAGCCAATTTCCCAAAAAGAAAACCCAAATAAAATTAAACCCCCGCCGTACTCACCTCCATCGGCAGACCCAGCCCCGGCTGCGACCACCCGCTGTCGTCCATGTCCGCCGCGACCACCGTGGCCGGCTGCCCTAGCCGCGCGAGCCGCTCCCTCCACGCACCCACCGGCCACTGAAACCCTCCGGCGAGATCCCAGCCTCCGCCTTGGCGCTCAACCTCCGCCGTCGCCTAAGCCTCCGCCCCGCCTTGCCGAGCCTAGCCCCGAACCCCTTTGCTCCGGCGCCGCCCGCCGACGAGCCCGGCCGCGCGCCTACCTCCGTCCGATCCCTCCACTCACTCCGGTGCCGCCCGACTCCGGCGCCACCCGCCTCCAGCCTCCCTCTCGCAGAGGCGCCTCCTTCAGCCTCACTCTTCTGCCCCTTCTTTTCCGTCGCCGACCGTCACTCTCTCATCTCCTTCTGCTCTCCCTCTCTCACTTTAGTTTCCTTTACTTTTTTTTCTCTCTCCATAATATTCCATACTTATCTCTTCCCATACTGCTAAGAAGGAACATCAGCTCTTTGAAAATTTTTAGGTTGATTTCGATTATTTTTGTACTTTTGTTTAGTTTTATTTATTATTTGGCTTCTTATTATTTTATTATTATTATTATTATTACTATTGTTAGTATTATTAATATTATTATTATTATTAATATTATTATTTTATTATACTGATACTAACAGTATATATGAATATATTATTATTATTTTGTTATAATTATTATTATATAAAAAGATATATTATTATTTCTAAATATATTTAACTAAATATATATGTTTGGGCTTGGCCCTACATGTAATTTCAAATCGGATTTCGTTTTTTTTAATATATTTTATGGTATTAAATATGGTTGAAATATTTTCTACAAGCAAGTTATAGTTTTGATATAAAGATAATTTTCATGGCTTTCAAGTAGTTATCTAAAACTTTTTTACTAATAGAAATATAGTTATTTTCAAATATAATAGATATATTTTCAAAAATAGTTATATTTATTTCTATAAATTTTCTTCGATTATATAATCTTATCCATGATCAATCGTTCGTTTCTTATCTTCTTCCAAATCTCGAGCTTATTTATATCGTTCCTAGCCAAATTGACTATTCCAGACTCAATGACATAATCCGTGCCACCATCAGAGGTCACCTTGGGTAGTTATCACATCGAAGTCGCAGTTCATGCCATCATGATTATCGTAGCACACCGGGCGTACTACCAGGCAAGACACCTTGCCATTTGTTGTTTATTTATTTTTAGCTCATATTTCATGCATTATTTATTTTCTTTATGCAAAATAAACTGTGATACTTGGCATAACTGTTAGAACTTACAGTTCATTTATATTTCCTGCTATGTATTATTTTTCTCACATTAAACCTAGATTTAAGGGACCACCTTGTGTGTTACATTCATTGGCCTTGACACGTTGTAACACAAAGTTGTGTGTCGCATGTAGGACACGGAAGTGCGTGATTGGCTGGCCGCTAGTACGTACAAGCCGCACGATAGGAATAACCGCTAATAGAGGTTGCATGCTAGTTTGACTTAGCGGTTATAGTGGTTTTGTGTTGTGGATACAACATAGTAGGCATTGGACGGAGAGAACAATTCCTTAGCGTATGGGCTTCGATGCACTTCCCTTGTGACCCGGACTCTCCGCTGGAGATACGGGGTTGATGTCCCATGATTACTGACGGCCACTGACGATTCTGCGGAACGTCATGCTCTTACTGATGGGGCCTCTGGTGCCCAAGGGGGACTACGCCGATCCTATTTAGCCAGGGCCCATGCGTAGGAAGGATTGTTCTTAACTACATTTCACTTAGAACGGTAGGCTACCTTTATCCGTTAGGTACGAGTACTTTTGGTTTGGGTACTTGTATCTGACCGTGGCTTGGAACAATAACTTGTCGCGGATTAGTTCGTCACATCTTGTCCTTGTTTGGTTGTAGGTGTGACTTACTACTTCGATGAGAAGGTATTGAACCTTGTTGGGGTCCGGATACCATATTGGATTCATAGCATGGAAAGATACGTCACCGTAAATTAGTTTACCATCTCCTGTCCTTGTTTGGTTGGAGGGATGGTACGCTCGTTCAGTAGGTGCGTATTGGACCATGTTATAAATTCAATTGACTTATTTATTTGAGCATTATTTATTCAATTTATATGGCATGATATTATGTGTCTTGTTACGTCCCTCTGAGGACCTGGTTATCTCTCCAGGTGTGTGCTATTGTCTTTCACAGGTGTTCTAGTTCTAGCCGTGATCATCGCTATTTCTTCGAGGATGATTGTACTTGGATCGTCTTCGCATCGCTCGCCAAAATTATTTCTTCTCTCATGTTTTTTTCTTGTTTTGTTGGTAGTAGATTTATCTCTGCACAACATATTGTATCAAGACAATTCATTCTTATTATATGATATCTTTTATTCATTTATTTTGTGTGGATGAGATTAGTTATGGTTCTACTGTATTTTACAGCTTATGTATCTATACGAGGCCATGTACTTCGTATAAATACAGCTGGCATGTCTACGTTCCTAGTCCTACGTATTTTAGGACTGGGGCATTACAGGCTAGGATGAAGCGGTGTCCCCTCGATGAAGGAGGGGTGATAGGTCCTACAATGTCCATGCCCCAAGCTTCAAAGGGCCAGGAAGCGACCGTAGGATGTAGTGGTTCCGATGGTGCATGGATAAAGTCGGCGTGAAGCTGGCAGGCATGGCACTTTTTAGCATAGTCGACGACGTCGGCTGCCATGGTTGGCCAGTAGTAACCCATGTGTCGCAGTCGATCCTGCAACTTAGGGCCAGGTTGATGAGCCCTGCAAGTTCCGTCATGATCTTCTCGAAGGGCTTCGGCTGCTTCTTCATTGGATAGACATCGAAGGAGAAGTCCATCGTAGGAACGTCGGTACAGTATTTTAGTTGCTGTATCATAATAAAACCGAAGGGAACGCCTTCTGACCGAGACGACTTCTTTCGGGTCTTCTGGAAGAATTCCATAGACAGCAAAGTTGATGAACGAGAACCTCCAGTCTCGAATATTAACACCGGTACTTGTCGTCATGGCATGGGCCATCTGTGTGCATAGATTGTTTTTAGGACAGACCAAGGGGTGCCGCTAATGAAGCTGCGAGGCCAGCCAGAGCGTCAGCCTCCAGGTTTTGTAGCCGAGGTACGTGTTCTATGAAGAACTTAGTAAAGGTTGAAATAATATTCAATGCAACTTCATGGTAAGGAACCAGATCTTCATGGCAAACTTCATACTGCTCTCGGATTTGATTAACGACAATTTTTGAGTCACCGTATGCTTCCAAATAATCCACCCCCAATTGTCGTGCCAGCTGGAGTCCCATAATAAGAGCGTTGTACTCGACAATATTGTTGGAGCATGGCTTTGAAATGGAGTAAGCATGCTGGATGACCAGCTGATCAGGGGAGACTAAGACCACCCCCACTCCTGCGATGATTTGGCCTTTGGGGCTTGTTCTCGAAGCACCATTAAAAAACCCCCGTCAGACGGAGTTTTTTTTGGCGACGTTTGATTCTTGGACCTCATTTGGGATGTCTTCATAGAGTCTTGAGGACTCTGGGATGGGGTGCGCGGCTAAAAAGTCGGCTAGGGCTTGACCCTTGACAGATTTTTGTGGAACAAATACCATGTTATACGGTGTCAATAGGATTGCCCATGTAGCTAGTCGGGAGTTCAATAATCCTGGCTTCGTCATGAGAACCCTGAGTGGATTGACTCGGGAGATGACATGAATTGTCTGGCCCGAAACGTAATGGCGAGTCTTTTGGATGACGAACACCAAAGCCAAACATTCCTTTTCGACGGGGTTGTACCGGTGTTCATCCCCGATTAATGTTCAACTAAGGTAGAAGATGGCTTGTTCGTAGCCTGCATCGTTGTTCTGAGCCAACAAAGTGCCTAGGGAATGATCCATGGCACGGACTTAGAGGAGAAATGGTTTGCCTGCGACGGGTGCCACCAGGACTGGCGGGCTCGTCAAGTAAGCTTTGATATCATCGAAAGCTTTCTGGAATTCTTCTGTCCAGACGTAGGAGACTCCCTTCTTCATGAGCTGGGTGAAGGGTTGACATTTTTGGAAAAGGTTTGCTATAAACTTTCGGATGTATGCAAGATGCCCTTGTAGGCCTCGAAGTTCTTAGAGGTTCTTCGGAGGGTCCATGTCAAGGATGGCTTTGGTCTTCTCGGGGTCAACAAGAATGCCTTTTACCGTGATAATGAAGCCCAAGAACTTTCCGCTAGAAACCCCAAGGAAGGATTTAGCGGGATTCATCCTGAGTTGATGCACTCGCATGAGATCGAAGACTGTCTTTAGGTCTTGTAGGTGATCACCTTTGAGACGGCTCTTGACAGTGATATCATCAACATAGCACTCAACTATTTTGCGTAGATGTTGACGGAAGATGGTACTCATAGCTCGTTGGTACATAGCACCAGTGTTCTTCAAGCCAAAGGGCATCACTGTGTAGCAGAAAACCCCTTTCGGTGTCCTGAATGACGTGTGTTTTACGTCATCGGGAAACATTTTGATCTGGTTGTAGCCCGAGTATCCGTCCATGAAAGACATGCGTTCGAAGCCACATGTATTGTCAATCATCACGTCAGTGATTGAAAGCGGAAATTCATCCTTCGGGCAAGCAGTGTTGAGATCTCTGAAGTCGATACAGACTCGTATCTTTCCATTCTTCTTGGTGACAGGGACGACATTGGCCACCCAATCCGGATGTTGCTCTTCACGAATAAATCCGTTGCTCAAGAGTTTGTCCATCTCTTGATCGATAGCGTTCATAATATCAGGACAAAAACGTCATTGTTGTTGCTTTATAGGCTTAGCATCAGGTAAGATGTTAAGTCTATGCATCGCGATCTGGGGGTCAAGTCCCGGCATATCTTCATAGCTCCAAGCGAATATGTCGATGTATTCTTTGGCCAATTGGACTAAAGACTCCCGGTCTTTTCCTTTTAGGCTCTTGCTGATGAAGATAGGTTTGGAAGAAGACTCGTCCCCAAGGTTGATCTGCTCGACTTCGTCTTCGGTAGGGGGTTCGCGTAATTCAAAACGAGACTCCCATTGCGCTCCTAGGCGTTGAGCCCAAGGTTCTTCCTCGAAGAATTCTGGTATTTGGTCTTTGCCTTCATCCTCTCAAGATTGTGCAGATGCCATATTGACTGATAGCACCTTCCTAAAGACTGAGCCGATACTGGTATCAGAATCCCAAGTTGATGCTTCGGATGAGTGAGAGTGTTCCACTTCTTCTATCTTTAAACTCTCTGGAGTTGTCGGCGGCGTGACATAGCCCACCCCCCATCGAGTACGATGAAGTAGTCCTGCGGCTTTTCTTTAGGTGTTGAGAGCCGGAGGGGAAGACGCCGGCCTTTGCCATAATTCAGGCCTTTGTTGCTTTTCAGATCGTAACCCATCTTTTGGATGAGGTAATTGCCTTGTCCGTATACCGATAGACTTGTATTCTACCGGTATCCGGTTCTGGCTCGAGTGGCGAAAGGTCTTGATGATGCTCGACTTTGCCGAAGATGATGGGTTCTTCGTCCCGGTTCTGCGGTGGGACTATAAAATAGACTCCTTGGGACGAGACTACTCGATTTACATGATTGACTGTCGTTATTTGTGTTTGTAACGACCATAGAACGTTATCTAGTGTATACATGGCATTCCAATATGGAAGACTAGAATAATTAAAAGATACTCTAATATTGATAAAATACGAGATTTTGTCTCGTGGGATTACATTGTCAAGAGAAGGTGCATCTATGTCAATAGATATGTATTCTCCTAACTCTTCATCCGTGAGCACTGGGGCTGGTTCGGGAGAACTCATCATAGGCTTGACCTTGGGATCTGAGAGGGCTATGTGGGCCTTCTCTTGCAGCTTGGGCGAGGCTGAAGATTGCGATGGCTTGCCTTTAAGACGCACCTTCAGGGGTGCCTCAACTACGCCTTCGGTGACCGGTGCCTTTCCCTGTAGTTTTGCCACAAGGGGAGCCGACATTTAAGGAGGTCTTCCCTTGAGCCGTATCTTCAAGGGAGCTTCAGTGGGTGTTCTACCTAGAGAAGTCGGTGCTTTTCCAGGTAGCTTGATTGCCATGGGAGGCAGCATCTGGGGCAGTTTTCCTTTGAGTCAAATTTTCAAAGGAGCGTCAGGAATCATCTCTGACTCCATGTCCGTCTCTGCCGCTATTTCTGCTTCGTCATCAGCATTATTGGCTTCCCCTTCATCGAGCGACTTATATAAGTTAGCATCGGTGAAGTAGGCATCGACCCTCTTAAAAGGGTCAATGTCCGCGAACTCTGTCCGGATGATGCCGTTGGTGGCATGTACTTCATACATTGGTGGAGTGTCGATGGCACTACCATGTACTCGTGCAGCCATGGACGACCCAACAGGAGGTTGTAGTTGACGTTGGCGTCCACGACATAGCAAGTCACTTCGGTTTGAACATTGCCGATATGACATTTCAGTCAGATTTTCTCCAGCGGTTCATTTTTGCTGGCATTGAAGCCGCTGATTGTAGTGTTGGAAGGCATCATACGGTGCATCAGAATCCCCAGTGTTGAGAGCAGAGTCCTAGGGATGATGCTGAGGGAAGACTATGGATCAATCTAAATTCGCTTTACCTCGACGGAACCCACATACCCTGTGTAATACAGTGGCCTGTTGTGCCAGTTGTGCTTGTACAGCATGTCTTGTTGGGTGAAGGTTATGTTGGGGATGACCTCCTCCACACAATGGCAGTGTGTATATATTGTTGGGAGGTCCTCAGGCTGCTTAACCTGACTGATGAAGGACTCAGCATCCTTCAAGGCTTCACAGAGAGCTTCGCGGGTGTCTTTGGAAAGACGAAAAAGCTCGAACAAAGATAAACGGGCAAGAGTACCGGCAAGTTGTGCCAGTATGTCAAAGTTGTGGGGCTTGGCTAGCCCCGAAGCATTTTCTTTTCGCAAAGGCTTTTCGAAACGGGCCTCTACGTGCTTCTGTTTATTGGCTGTTGGATTTGTGGATAGGCCCTCTTCCTGGGCAGCAGGACGGTGCAGGGAGGCACCACCTCGACGACAGCTTCGTCGGGTTGGACGTTCTGCTATGAACGCGTTTGTACAGGAAGTGCCTCTTCCGCGGAGGAAGAGACCATGCCGCAAGACTTGATCTTTTTGCCCTTGGTTTTGGAGGCAGAGAGTATCCCCGGTTGAGTAACTTCAGAGACGAGGTCTGGGTGAACCCATAAGACCTCTCCCCAAGATGTGGTGAGTGGGATGAGTCCACTCAAGTTGTCACGGGTAGGTGGTAGGTTGACCACCTCCATTGTCACCTTTGGGATGGGGACGACGCCATCTTGTGCTGTGGTTGGCAGCAAGGTGCCGAATTGGAGCGACACCAGGTTGGCCGAGACTGTCTTCTTCTCATAATCGACGGAGATGACATTCGCATTGATCATATGCTGGATGTAGTTCTTGAGGACGTAGCAATCCTGAATTAGATGTCCGACAAACCAATAGTAGTGACAGTACCTCGGATTGTCAACTCTCCCTACCTCGTCGGAACGCTTTGGGTCCGATAATTTAATCTTATCACCCTGCTTCAATATCTCGAATAGTTGCAAGGTGTCTTCATCATTAAAAGAATAGACCTCATTTGGCCTCAGTGCAAGCGGAGGCTTCTGAGTAGGTGCTTGTGCGCCTTTAGAGGCATTAACAGTCAATGCCTGCTTCTCCTTCATCTCGCATCCATGGTTCCTAGCAGGCCGTTTTCCTTTGTCTTCGAAGGCAGGGAAATTGAATCCCAGAAGGCGAGCATTGCATGCCTTCTTTTTAGCTGCTTCGGCCTCAATAATTAATGAACTCTAGTCGGGAGGAGGAGTGGAGTTGAGCCAGAGCTTAATCGCAGGAAGCATGTTCATGCTGCAGGAGGAGAGAAGTACATGTTCTGGCATACCCGGGGGCAGTCTGAAGCAGGCTTGTCGGAATCGTTCGATGAATGCTCGAATCGTCTCTTTTTCCTTCTGGCGTACCTCTATAAGGGACGCCATCGTCATGTCTTTCCCTCTGTCGTAGAAACGATCGAGAAAGAGGCGTGTCAAATAATCAAAGGAGGATATGGAGTTGTCAGGAAGACTACAGTACCAGTCGTAAGCCACTCCTTGTAATGCCCCGACAAACAGGCTGGTGAGTAGCGCGTCTTCCTTCGGGAGATGTCCCGTTTGAGACTGGAAGTACGTCAGATAACGGCATGGAGAGTCCTTTCCGTCGTATGTCGTCAACGTTTGTGGTTTATACTTGGGAGGATAGACCACTTTGTTCCATTCGTGGGGGTATGGTTGTGGGATCCCCATCTTTTGGCACTCCTCATGTCTGTTCTTTGACTCGAAGCGCTCACGCAAGTCCCTGATCATCTCAACCACGTCTTCCGTGGAGGTCAGAGTCGGAGAAGGCGGTACAGTCTGGAGTTGTACATTAGAAGGTTCTAATACCCGAGGTGCTTTGCGGCAATCGGTATTCAAGGATGCCCGTTGAAGGAGCACACTTGATTCCCCGTTAGCTCCTGGGTCCGGATTGGTGGAAGGTGCTCTGGCCAAAGCTGACCGTATCTCGTAAAGAACAGATGGCAACTCTAGAGGGGGGTGAATAGAGTTTATATAGAAAATAACCAATTAAAAATTAACTCTTTCACGAATTATAAATAATCAGAGTAAAATACGGAAATTAAATGAAGAGCAAGAAAGCATACGCAAACACAGCGATTTTAACCTGGTTTTCCTCGTGGAGGACTAGTCCAGGCCTGAGAACTCTAGCTCAGGATTAAATCCACTATTTGTGAAATAGTAGTTTACAACCCGTGCCTTTACTTCAGAAGAGCACGTCAACTTCTTACAGAGGATCGCAGTGGCGATTTGTTTGGAATTGTCCAAGCGACTTCTTCAACTCTTGCACAAGAATCCTAACTGAGAGATGCTGAGCACTCGAGACTTAGGAGGCTTGTGGCTAGTAGATGGGAAGGGTATGGCTTATTTGAGCTATAAGAGAGAAGAGAAGATTGGATGATTTGAAATGAGAAAATTTATAGCCTATTTATAGTGTTTTTGTAGGCAGAAATCGACCAGAATTCGGGTAGGAAATTTCAAATATTTGGCCGTTGGACAACTAGCAACCAGCTAACCCTAAAATTAGGGATGCTGATTTTTAGGGGACAGAGTTCGGCCCGAACTCTGTGTGGAGGCAGAGTTCGGCCCGAACTCTGTCTCCAGAGCACAGAGCTGGTCTAAGTGGCCAGTGGGTATTTTTCTGGATGGTGGAGTTTGAGGATAATTGGGTAGGCTATAGGTCAAGTCTCAAGAGCTCAGCATGACACAGTTTACATCAGTGTAGACTCAACAAAAGTGTAAAATACAGACTCAAATATAACTGAAAAGCTGAGACTGAGCTGTCGTCTGACTTGAGCTTAATGTAGACGTCGTGTGTCATATTGAATTGTTACAAATATTATTTAGTCAATGTTATCAATATTTGGTTGACTGTGACTTTGTGTCAACAATCTCCCCCATATTGATAATTGACAAAATAATATATGTATATTCAATATTCATACCTGGACACAGTTGATCACAAAAACATAGCTCCCCCATAATCAATGCCGAGCTAGAAATAATAGCTCCCCCGTAACCGGTGAACGGTGCCGAGCTAGAAACAATAGCTCTCCCGTAAATAATGCGTTGAACCTGTTGGCATGATAAATAATATCTCCCAAAAGCACCAAAAAGCCATATATATACTAAAAGTATGACAAGAACAAGAATATACATTATTTCTCCCCCTTTTGGCATTAGCAATATAAACTGCATATGAATAATAATGATGCAACCACACCAAATAGAGAAAAAACTGTATATGAATGATCAAAACGAGCAACGAGCATAGAATAATAAACTACGATAAGCATAAAAGTGTCATCACACATAACCAGAGTCATCAAACTACCAGAGTTTTAGTACAACCCAAGTACATAAATCCAAATAAAACTAAATAACTGGAAATCAGAAAACAGAAACTAGGATCATCAGCAGCAGCAACAGATAGTAGACGCCATCTCCATCATGGAGCACGAGAAGGCCCAGCGGAGTCTGAAGGATCAGTGAATGAACGGCTAGGGTCCACAATAGCAGCATCCGGATCCAGGTAGCGCATGACCCAGGGGTCGTCAATGCGATATCCAGCGCGACCAGGATCCCGCTCCATGGAAATGGGCATAGAAGGGTGACGAGACATGGAATACCGGATATCATGCAGCGAGTTGCTAAGGGCACTCATCTGCAGGGTAGTACGGTAGTCCATCTGAGTCCAGCGATCGTCCTCCAATGTGAAACGATCTCTGAGCATGGTCTGGATGGAGTCAAGAGTAGCAGGAGGAGGTGGCACATCCTGTCCAAGTGGAGGGGCGTCGGGCTCCTCATCATCAGAATGCTCAGAAGTGTCAGGAGAGGCAACGACTGCCTAAAGACGTCGTGCCTTGGAAAGGAATGCAGAAGCAGGCAAGAAAGGACAGTCATGAATAGGGATAATGAACGCACGAAAAACCAGAGGAAGATACAAAGGATAAACCAGGGCTCGTGGTTTCTTCCTACAGTTTATCATCCAGTCCATCATGGTACGTGGAAGATTGAACGGAATACGATAATGAAGATGATATAAAACAGAGATCTCAAAATATGTGACTTCATCGGTGGAGCCAGCTTTTGGCAGAATAGTGTTGAAAATAATTCGATGAAGTTCATAGAAATACGGGTTGAGATGCTTGGCCATAAGCATGCGAGGACTTATGTTAGGGGCACATAGTTCCTCCTTGAAACTCTCAAGGGAAGTTTTACCAACAAATTGGAATTGGCGAGCTTCCACAAGCTTATCCCAAATATCGAGATCTTGAAGTTCAAGATACCCGCCCAACTCAGAATCATCAAAAGCAATATCAATACCGGCAACCCGAGAATAGATGTGAGTGGCATCGTGAGTCAAGTTGCAATAGAACATTTGTATGGCGCTATGATAAATAACAAAGTTTGAAGCAACTAACTCATTTAAGCAAAGATCTTGAAACATTGATTCATATTGAGAAAAGATGGTAAAATTGATAGGATGTCCCCCGAATACCGGACGAGTCTGAAAGTCGCTAAACCACTCGTTGGATGCGTCTAGCGATACAAACAATCGGTCGTCATACGTATTAGGGTCGCGAGGACGAGGTGGATTGAACAACGGATGAGGGGGTTGTAGTTGTTCAACGGGTTGCTCAATGGGAGGAGGAGGATTCGAAGAGGAAGCACCCTCGGTTCGAGTCCTCTTCCCACGATTGGGCAAGCGAGGAGCCATTAGCAAAAAATAGAGAAATTGAAATAGAGAAGGAGAATGAGTTATACCTCAAATCAACAATGAACAGTGAAAGAGAATGAGAAAATAGCCCTTCTTCTTGATTTTGATGAGAAATGAAGCACTTTGGAGAGAAAACTAGGGTTAGGGTTTGAAAATATGTTTGGAGAGGGGAAGGTGATGGTAAGAATGAAGGAGAGAGAGGAAAACCCGAATATAAGGGGAGGGTTTTCTTTGGTCGGAGTAAATCTGGACCGTAGGATCTCATTTGATCAAACGGCTATGGCTGTGCTCGATTCTGGAAGAGGGGAACCGAATTCGGCCCGAAATCTGTAAGGGACAGAGTTCGACCCGAGATCTGGGTCTTTGTTTCAGAACTGAAAACAGGCTAGATAATGAAAAAAATTGGTTAAGTATGGGAAATCAAGTAAGATATGAGGACAAATGCTTGAAAGATTCAATCAACCAGATAGTGAAGTTTGAAAAATAGTATGTTAGCAGTAATAAATCGAAACGAACCATATAATAAATAAGGAAATATATCATAATTCAATAGTTTAAAGTTGCCATGGGTTAACTGCAGGGGCCGGATCCCAGCTAGCGGTAGTCCTGAGGACTAGTGCACCGTGTCGCTTAGGCTTTTACGCCTTGTTGTCAGAAGGGCCCTTTCGGCTTGTACCCATAGCAAGTTCATCGTAAGAGAATCATAATATAATCGATATTTACGCAGGTAAGTTTTAATTTATGACAGTTTTATCTAAAATTCCAAGTTTACGATAAAGGAAATTGAAGCGCTCTTCGGATAATGGCTTAGTAAAGAAGTCTGCTAGCTGATGATCAGTGTCAATAAACTCTAAGTTAATTGTGCCATTTTGCTGATGATCACGCAAAAAGTGGTGTCTAATTTCAATGTGTTTTGTGCGTGAGTGACAGATAGGGTTCTTAGTCAAGTTAATAGCACTAGTATTGTCACAGAATATAGGAATGTGCATGAAAGATAGATTGTAGTCTTCAAGGGTTTGCTTCATCCACAGAATTTGTGCACAACAACGCCCAGCTGCGATGTATTCAGCTTCTGTTGTGGATAGTACGACAGAATTCTATTTCTTGCTAAATCAAGAGACTAAAGCCTTTCCTAATAAATGACACGTGCCGCTTGTACTTTTACGGTCGACCTTGCATCCAGCGAAGTCAGCATCAGAGTAACCAATGAGGTCAAATAATGTTGACTTGGGATACCATAGGCCCACTGTAACCGTATTTTAAGGTATCGAAAGATACGCTTAACCGCGGTCAAGTGTGATTCCTTAGGATTTGCTTGATATCTAGCATATAGGCAAACGCTAAACATGATATCGGGGCGACTAACAGTTAAATAAAGTAAGCTGCCTATCATACCTCGATACTTACGTTGATCAACGGGTTTGCCGCTCTCATCTGGTTCGAGTTTGGTTGAAGTAGCCAGTGGAGTGCTGATCGGTTTGACATTGTCAAGATCGAACTTCTTCAGCATGTCCTTGGTATACTTCGACTGACAGATGAAAGTTCCATTAGCCATTTGTTTCACTTGCAGACCAAGAAAGTAGTTGAGCTATCCCATCATGCTCATCTCAAATTCTATCTGCATACACTTGGCAAATTTTTGACAGAGGGTTTCATCAGTAGAACCAAAAATGATATCATCAACATAAATTTGAATTAATAGAATAGTGTCTTTAAAAGATTTTATAAAAAGTGTAGTGTCAATTTTCCCTTTTGAAAAACCTTTCTCAAGCAAGAAACTGCTTAGCCTTTCATACCAAGCTCTGGGGGCTTGTTTAAGGCCATATAGCACTTTCTTTAGCTTGAACACGTGGTCGGGAAATTTGTGATTTTCAAAGCCAGGGGGTTGTTTTACATAAACTTCCTCCTTAATAAGCCCATTCAAGAAAGCACTTTTTACATCCATTTGAAATAATTTAAAATTTTGATAATTTGCAAATGCACAAAGCATCCGAATGGATTCTAGTCTAGCAACCGGAGCATACGTCTCATCGTAGTCGATACCTTCCTCTTTGTTGTATCCTTGAGCTACTAGACGAGCTTTGTTGCGTGTGACTGAACCATCTTCATTCACTTTGTTTCTAAACACCCATTTAGTACCAATTATCGAGTAATTAGCCGGTCTAGGAACTAGTTTCCATACTTGGCTCCTCTCGAATTGGTTGAGTTCTTCTTGCATAGCAGAAATCCAAAATTCATCATCAAAAGCTTCAGAAATGTTTTTCGGCTCAACTTGTGAAATAAAGGCAGTGCTAGCAATAGAGTCTCTTAGTGATGATCTGGTAGTTACTCCACGTGAAACTTCACCTATCACTAAATTTTCTGGATGAGAAGGCTTGAAAGAGAATTTCTTTGGCAAGCCCTCCAGAGAATTTGTTTTGGTAGAAGTATTCATTGGAGTAGAAGTTGATGGCTCAACGTCATCATCAAGAGTACTTGCTGCACTGTTATCTTCATCAAAAGTCATATTTGTTGACTCTTCCACAATTAGTGAGCGTTTATTAAAAACTCTATATCCCTTACTCTTGGCGGCATAACCAAAGAAAATACTATCGTCAGCTTTGGCATCAAATTTGCCTAAGTTGTCTTTGGTGTTAAGGATAAAACATCTGCATCCAAAAACTTTAAAATAAGAAACATTGGGGGTTCTCCCAAACCAAAGCTCATAGGGTGTTTTCTTCGTAATGGGACGAATAAGCACCCTATTCAAAATGTGGCATGCTGTACTGACAGCTTCTGCCCAAAAGTATTTCGGAAGTGAAAATTTATTCAACATGACTCTAGCCATATCGCCAAGAGTCCTATTCTTCCGCTCCACAACACCATTTTGTTGAGGAGTTCTTGGACAAGAAAATTTATGATCAAAACCATTAGAATCACAAAAATTTTCAAAATCAGAATTTTCGAATTCGCCTCCATGATCACTTCGGATTCGAGTGATCATGTAGCCTTTTTCGTTTTGAACTTTCTTAACAAAAATCTTAAAAACTGAAATAGCATCACTTTTGTTTGTGAGAAAGAAAACCCAAGTAAATCTCAAAAAATCATCAACAATAACAAATGCATAAAGTTTACCACCAAGACTAGCTACTCTACTAGGACCAAATAAATCCATATGGAGTAGTTGCAGGGGTCTAGTAGTACTTACAGAGTTGATGGAATGAAATAAAGATTTGGTTGCTTTGTTCAAATCACATTCGGTACATACCGTGTCATTTTTGAATGTGATGTCGGGCAATCCTCTCACTAGCTTCTTGGTTGATAGCCTATATATAGTATCCATATTGGCATGACCAAGACGCTGGTGCCAAAGTAATCGTTCATCTTTGTGGGCGTATAGACATCTACCTGCATTGTTAGTATCTATAAATAGATAGAAAATATAAATGTTATCCTCTCTTTTTTCTTCAAAAGCAATGTCTCCCGTTGACCTATCATAAATGAAGCAATTGTTTTGTCCAAAGTTAATATCATATCCATGATCAGCAAGATGACTAATGCTGAGCAGGTTATGCTTTAACTCGGTCACTAGGCAGACATCCTTTATTATAGGAGAGGGAGGATGACCAATAGTACCATTACCTATTATGTACCCTTTTAAATTGTTATCGAAGGATATGTATCCTTCTCTCTTCATTGATAGTGATGCGAAAAGATGTGCATCTCCTGTCATATGCCGCGAGCATCCACTATCGAGAATCCACTTACTCTTAGTTGAGGAGGGAAGGTCCACCTACATCAAGAGTAGATGTGACCTTTGGTACCCAAATTCTTGAGGGTCCTGAAGAGTTAGCTTTTGGAAACCATGCATATATCTTTTTATCAACTAATCTTCTGATTCTACAATGTGGTGATATGTGTCCATGTAGACCACAATAAGTGCATGTACATTTCTATTCACATTTGGAGCATGCTGATAATGTCTATAAGAGTATTGATGATATGTAGACTTACATGGCATGGCATGATGATGTTGTCTATATGGCATGGCATGATGTTGTCTATATGGCATGGCATGATGAGGTTGTCTGTATGGCATGACATGATGAGGTTGTCTATATGGCATGACATGATGAGGTTGTCTATATGGCATGACATGATGAGGTTGTCTATATGGCATGGCATGGTGAGATTGTCTATATGTGGAGTGATGTTGATTGTGTCTTTGTGCAACATGATGATGACTGTATCTATGTGTAGCATGATGTTCATGTGACATATGATGATTATTTCTACGTGCATGAGGTTTGTGAAATTGTGTGTACATGTAAGCATGATTGTGAGCAGCATGAGTATGACTTGGTTTACTAGTATGAGTAGTACTATGCTTTGTGTGTGTCTCATGTGATTGGGTTTGAGGTTGAGCAAACTGTTTTCCCAATTTGGTCTCTAATTTCTTAGAGACAGCTTGCAATTCAGTGATCTTAGCATTTAAACCATGCAACTTAGTGATAGTGATTTTGTGTCTATTCTTTTCATCTGCAAGCTCTGTGTTGAGTGTTGCAATTTCTTTTGTTTGCTGCTCAATACGTGCCTCGGCATCATGTAAGCTTATTTTAAGCTTAGATACCTCATTAGTGACATCCGTGGGTACAGTGTCTCTAATATTATCAAGTAAAAGAGAAAGTCTTTGAATTTTAACTTCATGACTTTTGATTTTGTCCTTGGCTTGTTTGTATTTACCAATAGCCTTTTTATGGTCATTAAGTAAATCAGTGAAAGCATCGCCAAGTTCATCAAAAGTGAAGTCGTCAAGAGTGTCGTTAGATACCTTGTCGGATGTTGCCATTAGGCAAACATTTGCCGTATCTTGAGGAGAGTTCTTTTCTTCCTCGGAGTCACTGGCATCGCTTTCATGCCAGATGCTAGTATTGGCGTATCTCTTTGAAGTGGTCTTCTTATATGGCTTCTCATAGCGGTTGCTTTTCTTTGAGAATGGACAGTCTTTTCGGACATGTTCCGTCTTCTTGCAACCATAGCAAGTAGGCTCTTCTTCTTCTTCATCTTCTTGTGGTTCCTTCTTTCTTCGGTTGAAGCGAAGGAATTTCTTGAAGTTGCGAACTATGAGGGCTTGATCATCATCTTCTGAGTTGTCGTCATCCGTCTCTTCGGGTTCAGCCCTCCGTCGGTGAGAGTGCGATCTCCTTAGCCTTAGGAGCAGGCTCTTCGAAGTCCTTGAGGTCAAGCTCATGAGTCATTAGCTTTCCCATCAAGGTCTCCATAGACATTGTTGTGAGATCGTTTTCTTCTATGATGGCTGTCACCTTAGGGTTCCAAATTTTTGGTAGCCCCCTAAGCAACTTGCGAATCTTCTCATGATTTGAATATTACTTTCCAAGTGAAGACAGGGGGTTGATGATGTCGAGGAATCTTGTGAACATCTGTGTGATCGTCTCGTTTGGCTTCATCTTGAAGGCCTCGTATTCTTGTGTGAGACGACTTATTTTAGATTCTTTGACTTGGGTGGTTCCTTCATGCGTCACTTCCAGAAGCTTCCATACTTCGTGGGATGTGGTGCATGTGGATACCCTGTTGAACTCATTCCTCTCTATAGCACAGAATAAAGCATTAATAGCTCTCGCGTCTAGACTTTCCTGTTTCTTCTCCTCGTCAGAATATTTGTCATGTGATTTCTCAATGAGATCACCGTTGACAACTATCCTGGCGGGCTTTTTGTAACCGTCAGTGACGATAGTCCACAGGTCAAAGTCTAGAGACTTGAGATAAAAACTCATCCTTGTTTTCCAATACGTATAGTTAGTTCCATCAAATAGGGGAGGCCTATGAGTGGACTGTCCTTCACCGTGATTGGAAATCAAGGATTGTGTGGTTGCCATGGATCAGCTCTAGGATGTAAGTCCTTGTAAAGAGAACAGAGCTCTGATACCAATTGAAGAACAGATGGCAACTCTAGAGGGGGGTGAATAGAGTTTATATAGAAAATAACCAATTAAAAATTAACTCTTTCACGAATTATAAATAATCAGAGTAAAATACGGAAATTAAATGAAGAGCAAGAAAGCATACGCAAACACAGCGATTTTAACCTGGTTTCCCTCGTGGAGGACTAGTCCAGGCCTGAGAACTCTAGCTCAGGATTAAATCCACTATTTGTGAAATAGTAGTTTACAACCCGTGCCTTTACTTCAGAAGAGCACGTCAACTTCTTACAGAGGATCACAGTAGCGATTTTTTTAGAATTGTCCAAGCGACTTCTTCAACTCTTGCACAAGAATCCTAACTGAGAGATGCTGAGCACTCGAGACTTAGGAGGCTTGTGGCTAGTAGATAGGAAGGGTATGGCTTATTTGAGCTATAAGAGAGAAGAGAAGAGAAGATTGGATGATTTGAAATGAGAAAATTCATGGCCTATTTATAGTATTTTTGTAGGCAGAATTCGGCCAGAATTCGGGTAGGAAATATCAAATATTTGGCCGTTGGACAACTAGCAACCAGCTAACCCTAAAATTAGGGATGCTGATTTTTAGGGGACAGAGTTCGGCCCGAACTCTGTGTGGAGGCAGAGTTCGGCCCGAACTCTGTCTCCAGAGCACAGAGCTGGTCTAAGTGGCCAGTGGGTATTTTTCTGGATAGTGGAGTTTGAGGATAATTGGGTAGGCTATAGGTCAAGTCTCAAGAGCTCAGCATGACACAGTTTATATCAGTCTAGACTCAACAAAAGTGTAAAATACAGACTCAAATATAACTGAAAAGCTGAGACTGAGCTGTCGTCTGACTTGAGCTTAATGTAGACGTCGTGTGTCGTATTGAATTGTTACAAATATTATTTAGTCAATGTTATCAATATTTGGTTGACTGTGACTTTGTGTCAACATCTCGAACACTGCTTGAGTCAGTATTTGTATGGAGGCAGAGTGGGTTTTGAGTCCTCCCTTCAAAGTATCCATGCGCTGAACGAGGTCTGCTGGAGGAGCATCTGACTCCGTATCATAAATTCATGTCATGTATATTGTCATAACGTGACTGAAAGTGGATAGATCGGTTAAAGCTTCGCTTTCAGCCATGCTCTCTTGTAGAAGAGTCGCTTCTCCTGGAGTTTTATTCTGGCTACCCCCAGTTATGCTCTGGAGGATATCCCCATCTTCGAGAGGAGAATCAACAAGGGCCTGACTACCCCAAGCTTCTTCTGAGATCTTCTTCCTCTCCCAGGTGCCTTCAAACACTTCTGAGGACGGGATAGTCACCTTGGTCTTCCTCGGCTGGCTCTTGGATGAGGACGAGGTCGAGGAGTTGCCAGTCGCCTTTCGGATTGATGAGGAGTTAGAGACTACGTTGCAAGAAGCAACCTTTAGTTCTGGCTCCTCTTCAATCGACACCTTCTTCCCGAGGCGACGTTGGAGGGGTGCTGATGATTACAGCCGCTGGAACACAGACTGCCTTTGTGGTGGGACTGCTATTTTGCAACAATAGTTGATGGTGACCACAGCACAGGTGTGCCCAGTGAAGGGCGCATTGTGCTTGTCAGTCAACTCTCCTGATCGGCATTTGTGAATAATCACATTACGCAAATCGTTAGGGGAGAGTGCCACCTTCACACCCCCATCAGGCGCATGGCAAGGCCAAGTGCCGGGGTTGTCAAATGAATTCTGCACCCCCTGATCCAGCGCAAAAGATGCACCCAGATCAATAGTGGGGGAGCAACAATTACGGTGGCTTGAACTAGCCTCAGACGCACAACCAATGTAGGCGTGGGGGCTCAAGACCACAGAGTTTTCTTTGCACGACTTGGTTGCGAACGCAGGGGATGCGTCCAAGTGAGACAAGGACTTTGAGGGTCGGCTCGTTTCTAGCGCAGAAGCACCCGAGTCAACTTTGTACAGCTTACCATCAGCAGCGCGCATGATTGTGAGCTAATGCTTCTGGTTTGCCGTTGGCATAGCACGTTTGAGGCGCATGGCCTGTGCCACCTTGGACCTCTTCGTACCAGCCCACTGGGGCACATAGTGCTCAGAGTCCAAATTATCCTCGCCATGACAGTGAGTGAGTCTGTCAAAGACAGACGCCTTCTACAACACACCAGAGTTCATACGCAGGGCGTTAGATGCGTCCCTGCTCCGTCGGCGAATCTTCCTTGACTGAGAAGGAGATGGTTGGGGAATGTGGTCAGCACCACATTTTCCCGAGAGATGTGCTGCATCCGTAGGCACATCCTGGCTGCTGAGGGCATCAGTGAGAAGGGTAGGCTGCATCGGCGCATCCCCTTCAGTGATGGTGCCAGGGGCCTCCACCTTGCGCACGCAGGCTTGGCGAGTCTTCTTTGGCTTCGGCAGCCGCTTCGAAGGACTTGCGCTGCCTTAGAGATGAACTCCTCATACCCCTGTTGATTGAGGCGTACGACTAGTGTCTTGTGGAAGAAGCCCACCTTCACGTCGTCAAATTACGACACAACTTTCTCATCGAAGGAGAAAGAGGTCCCCAGCCGAGTTGCCAGCTTGTTTGCCATTAAAATCTTTGATTGGAATTTCAATTACAAACAAAACAGTGTTATAATGTAGGACTTAGATATAGTCGTAGGAGTACACTTTTGTTTTTATCTGGGTCCTGTGTCGGTGGAGCGAGTGGTAATACGTTGACTCTGTTGACGATCTGACGACAGTTTTAGGTTCTTTGAAGCTCTGGGTTACTCTGGATGCCAGAGCTTACGGAGGTGGAAGAAGACGTTGAGTGTCTCTTCCGATCTAACTCTGATGATCTGGTTACTTCTGTCTTTGACGGTGTATGTCTATATATGTCTCTGTCTGTGTGTGTGTCGAAGAAGAAAATGATCCCTCTATTTATAAGCAGCAGATTAGGCTGCCCATACGCGCACATGTAGGATACACTTTTACGTGGGAATGCCATGTGGCTGATGCTGACGGAAGGAGGGCGCATGGATGATGCGCCATAATTTTTGGGTTGAATCCTTCATGCTGCATTTGTGGCTGGCACATGGCTGTGGAGAGGATCTTCATGTTGCTGAGATCTTGGGTGGTTAGCCCCCCTTCATCGGCTGAACAGAGTCAAAGGACACGTGGCGTACGTCCATGGCTCAAAGATCTCGAATTTAGTGGAGAAGGATCTGATAAATTGCGCCTGAAATCGGGCACATGAGGAGACTTAGCTTTTAATCTTTAGGAATCATGAACCAGTCTGGGCGTTGGCTATTGAGGTGCATGCGGGGCTTCAGTAGCAAGGCCGGGGAGGCACATGCGGCGACTTGACTTCTGTGATCAGAAGTAAGTCAGAGACGCATGGATTTTGAGGCGCATGCAAATCTTCGGGCGCACGGCTGTGTAGGCGCATGCGAGTGGTTGGTCGGCCACGTGGCTTGTAACCGTCAGATGAGAGTAATGATGATGCTGACGTCTGCGTCGCTTAATTTTTTGCAGAAAGCTGTCGACTATTCAGTCCTCGGGGGACGTGCTGCCAACTCTGTCACTTTCGCATTAATTACTTGGTGGGTGACGAGCCGAAGTGGGCACATCGATTTGTACCCCACTAGGCGCGTAGGTCCGTGTTCACCAGGACGCATAGATCTGTGCTTTATTGGACGCATCCACACGGGGAGCTTGGTGCTGATGGCGCATCCTTATTGGTATGTCTGTTGAGTTCTTCGGGTCATTTAATGACTCTCTGACTTAGCTGAATTCGAAGAGGCAAATTTATCATCGTAAATGCAAGTTCATTGCACTAACTTCGGGAAGGTTGCCACTTGGCACATCGGTTTGATTTGCCCTGGCCTATAAATAGCAACAATTTGAGAGAGTTTTGTTGTCTCTCCCTTGACTTCTCGACGAAGATGAACTTCTTTGCCCGATTACATTCTATTGCCAAGACGCTCCCCAGGGTGAAGACGCATCGAGTCATCTTCGTATGCACTCCTGAAGGTGACTGTTACATCTAAAAGTCTGGATCGCGGGCTCCCGACGCAGGCCGAAGGTGTCTGTTGCATCCAAAGATGAGAATGCTCGAGTCCCGTCTCCGTTATGCTGGAAGAGCCGTAGATCGGAATTACGGTGCTCTCCACTTCCTTGGGCTTTGGAGAGCTCTTCCTCCAGCTAGAGTGGGGTTGATCGCCCACTCTTGTTATGCTTAAAGCTGCTTCTTTAGCCGAAGCACTTGATCGGATCGAAGTAGAGCGCATATGCTGAGACTTCGTGATGCGCCTAACTGAGACGCCGAAGAGACGCGCCTGACTGAGACGCTGAAGAGACGCACCTGACTGATGATGTGCCTGGCATGGGGCACATGACAGTTTGCTGCGTCTGGCTGTAGTCTTATGATCTTTCTTTTTGTAGAAGTTCTCCTTTGTAAAGTCTTTCTTTAGACATGTAATAGACTTTTATATGAAATAAAAATCTCCTTTTAATGTCGGTACTTTTGCTGTCATTTGCTGTGCCAAGTACTTCGTTTGAGCTCCCTGGCACATGTAGTGTTAAGCGTATAGGAATTCTGGCCTATAGATGTGCCTGAAATTCCATGCTTCTGCAGAATTGAGATACATGATGGCAAGGTACACTTGCCTGTTGCCTGCTACGGTGTCGTCTGACTGATGTCTTCAGTTGGAGGTACAGCGGATCCAAGTTGTCCTATTATAACATATTCTAATCAATGCACACAATCTAATTCAATTAATATAAAAAGAATGTGATCATTTGCACAACGTCAACTAGTATGGTGACTTTCATGCCAACGATCCAACAGTTGTGTGGCCTTCGACAATGTGCTAATAACCACGTACCATGCTACTTTCTATTACGTCGTGTGGGTCTCGAACATCATGTTATCACACGTACATTTAGGCATTTATATGATTCCAATACGGGTAATCCTAAACATACGTAGATACTACACGATGTCCCAAATTCACGACGATGCTAAACGATACTTCGAACATGCATATAGCCTCTCAAATACGCATGTCGACAACAAATAAAACTGAAATTAATATGAATTAATTTCTGGAATTTATATTTATTTAGTTAAAAATATTAAAATATTTGTCGTTGAATATACAATGTTTCGTTGCTTATCGACTAGGTGTTTTAGCAACTTGACAACTAGTTTGTGCATGCAAAGTTGCCAACTTATGTAAAAATAAATCATTTAATATATAAAATATACTAATTTATATTCTGAAATATAAATTAAAACTATTTATAAACATTATTTGATGATAATATATACAAGAAATAATTATCTAGTTAGTATGTCTAATTAATGACACAATATAACATATTTATTTGGAACCAATTATAATAGAAAAATTAATATTTTAATTCTAAAATAATATTTGAAAATAATTCAAACATATCATATTTATTTATATACTAAAATTAAGCTAGCCAGTTAGCACATTCAAGTAATCTCACTAGGTTGTCCAATTTTGGTTGATTCAGAGTAGTTGAAATCATGAAAATATAACATTTTATATTCTGAAATTAATAAACTTATAAATAATATTTAGAATATATTATCATAAAATTTAAGATTCTTAACCATCAAATTTTATTAGGACAAATAGGACATAAATCTATACAAGTTCTATTTTGAGAATCAATGATTACAGTGACAAAAATAATGAAGTTGCAAGCAAATATTGTAGGTCCTAAAAATCAAGTTGCACCCATCAAAAAAAAGCAAAGAAAATCAAGTTGTGCATCCTTCAAGTGAACTGCGCAGGAAACAGATTGCGCAACAATTCAAGTGCGCAAGCTGAATTACGCACACATCCAAGTGCGCAAGCTAACGTGGCCGCGTCAACATTATCTGACAGAAAATCAGATCTTCTGACAGCTGACAGCCAGAAGAACGAGGAAACTGTTCGTTTCTCGTATAGCACAGCGCTCGAGGACAGCTGTACATGCAGCACAAGCTACCAGCCCGATTGAAGCGCAGTCTGCCAAATTCCCTGCAGCGCAATTCAATATCAGCGCAGTCTGAAGCCAGCGCAGTTCATGTGGCGCACTGTAATGCCCCAGTCCCAAAATAAGTAGGACCAAGTACGTGAACATGCCAGCTGCACATATACGAAGAACACTCCAATATATGGAAACCTCATATATGCATATAAGCTGTAAATAAAAATCACAGGCCAAAATAACATATCTAATCTCATCACAGCTCAACACAGAAGATAATAAAGTCCAAATAAATAAATAAGAGTATCAAAAGATAGCCGGGTGAACATACTCACTCCAAACAGCTATAAAAAATAGTCTCACAAGATCGGAGTCCGACCTCCGCAAATAGAAAGAAAAAGAGATGTAAAATAATGTCTACAACTGTCTCAGATAAGAAATAGACTAGGAATCATAAGGCACTGCCTCATCATCAATGTAGGATAGCTCCAATGCCGCTCCGTACTCCTGTGGAAACTCGTCTAAACCTGGAGAGAAAACCAGGTCCTCAGGGGACATAGCAAGATACAAGAAAATACCATGCCATATAAACTGTGATAATATAATAAGAGAAAAAGGTATGCATGCAATCGGGTTCCTGACTATTATACTGTGAATATGCAGTTGAGATACAATCCTTCGACGCATGAGCCCTGGCTGAAAATAGGATCGGCATAGTTCCCATAGAGGGTACCAGGGGCCTACGTCCATAACGCTCGGGAAGCGTCAGAGGGCACCATGTGCAAGGGGCTACGTCCATAACGCTCTGGGAAACGTCAGAGGGCGCCTGGAGCCTGCGTCTCCGGAGGAGCGCACAGGTAAATCATGGAAGTATAAACAAGCCCATACGTCAGGTATTGTTCTCTCCACCCAATGCCTAGTATCATCATCTCCATGACTGATATGAACCTCTAGTAACTGCCAAGTCTTCTAATATGCAATATTATTGGCAGTCACTCCTATCCGTCGCACGCTCCATACGTATCGGTGGCCAGCCAACTACGCGAAAACGTGTCCTATATGTGACACACGTCACATGATACAACAAGTGTCAAGGCCATAGGAGATATACTAATACCTCAACATCAGTGGGTGGTCAATAAACTAAGTCAATGCAAGAGAATAAATAAAGCAAGAAAACGACCGATAGAGTCGCTTGCACCCAAGTGTGACTTGGACGCACAGTTTAAATATCACAAAACAATGCTGAAAATAACAACTAAAAATAAGAATATAATAATCACAGAGTAGGGTGGCAAGGTATCTTGCCTGGTGGTAAAAAGTGGCAAGTCCAAGAGTAGCAAGTGTCCGCACCAAAAACTCACAAATCACAGATGACTCCAAACTCTGAAACAAACAACAAAAATGATCTCGGTGAAGAAGATATACCTAGAAAAGATATACCTAGAAAATGCCTGTCCAAAAGTTAAATTCTAGAACAGGGGCAAAATCATAATTTTGGGTCAAAACGATGTCCGCCGTTGGACCCGCTTTGCACCGAAACGCGTGTCAAAGTCTACGGTCTCTAAAGTCATCAAACTACATGTCTACGGTTTCAGTTTAAGGAGAGAAACTCAACGGTATGTCCAATTTTGGATTTCGAAGAGCCGTGTACAAAATCGCCCGTTTGAGTGGGTCGCGGGCCCGCCAAAAATTAGGTTCCGATTCGACCTTCTCAGAATCGAACCAAACTTGGCATGCAGGACCAGAATTTCGATCCGGACCTGTTGGCGCAAGTTTCGTCTCGATTCGACGACTGTACATGAAGTTATGGACAAGTTTGCAAAACGTCAATACGGGGGTATCTCGACGGATACACGTTGATTTCGTCGCACACACGCGACGAAACTGAGTTCCGTCAGTTCCCACACGTCCGCAACGTCTATACGCGCCTTTCGATGCGTATAATGTGCGACCACGTCGCCCGGTTTGTCGGGGCGCACGTCGTACCGTGAAAATTTTCTGAATTTAACACTTTAGAAAAAAGTTTTTTCGCCCAACTTCAACATCAGTTTATTTCCTACACATTAATCGAAACAACGATCCAGAAGATGCGTTGTGATCTCGGTTATGTTGTCGTCACATGTGTTCAATTAGTTTTTATGAAAGTTTAATGGACAGCGAGAAAAGCGGCCGATAAGTTGGCGTTTCGAAACAGTTTTTAATAATCAGAAAAGTGGGTTTTTCTCCAACTTTGTCTCGATTTTTCGAGCAAGTTGGATGATCATGTCAAAATCCACCTGAGGGATCTTGAAAAGGGTCATGAGGGCTTTCTACACGAATTTACGGCTCTAAAAACGGACTAGAATCGAGAGAGAAATCAAACGGGAAAGTTTGGTACCTTGAGTGGGAAAACTGCTCCGTGGGTGACGCGGGGCTAACTTCCGATGCTCCGTTCTTCGCACACAAAGCTCCGTCTCTAGTGAAACGAATTCATAGTTGAAGAGGGTATAATCAGCCTCAACTTTCGTTTTGGACGATTAGGATTTTGAGGTTTGTAGAAAAAGTTATATATATAACAACTTCTCACAAATCCTAATACTAATAGGTTTGTATTTGGATAGTTCCAAACGGGCTTTGCGTGAGCATGTTGCTGCACGCTGAAGCAGCAAGCCTTAGCTTGAGTGGGGCCCGCCCACTTTTAGTGGGTGGGTGGGTTTAATAAATATTTTTTTCCTTTCTTTTTTTTTTTTTGTTATAACAAAGTCTGCTATGTTGTAGTCGGTCTGTGGGACCGACCACCTCAGGTTTTCCTTTTTTTTTAAACAATCAATCAATCAATAAATATATATATATATATATATATATATATATATATATATATATATATATATATATATATATATATATATATATATATACATATAAATATATACATATTTATATGTATATATTCATAAGAAAATTTTCTAAAATTCTTAATAAGTAACAAAAATATTTACGTAACCAATGTAGGCTATAATTATTAATATTAAAATATCAAGCTCACAACACACACATATTATATACCTCTATAATTACGTACATATACCAATCAAACTCAAAAAAATATAGAAAAATAATTTTTAAAGCATTAAAATAATTAGAAGATATTGGGGCTTTACATCCTACCCAACTTGAAGAAAATTTCGTCCTCGAAATTAAACTAAGGTCGGGGGGTCAAATGCAATGCAAGGAATTTGATAATAATTAAAAAAACTTCAATGCAAGACATACCTTCGTCTTCAAACAAATGCGGGTAGCGATTTCGGATGTCGTCCTCGCGCTCCCAAGTAGACTCCCCTGGCGAGTGATGCTTCCATGACACGCGAACCAACGGGATAGATTGATTCCGCAACACCTTCACTCGGCGATCGAGGATACCTACCGGTTGCTCTTCATACGACAAACTCGGTCCAACTGTGATCTCGGAGTGATCAAGCACATGATTGCTGTCCGCCACGTACCTCCTCAGTTGAGATACATGAAATACGTCATGTACTCCCTCTAGTGACGGTGGCAATGCCAATCTGTAGGCAACCTCTCCAACACGTTCCAAGACATCGAAGGGGCCGATGTACCTTGGACTCAACTTGCCACGTCCTCCGAATTGAATCGTGCCTCTAGTGGGGGATATCTTCAAGAATACATGGTCACCCTTCTTGAATTCCAAGGGTCGACGACGATTATCTGCCCACTGCTTCTGACGATCCTGCGCTGCTCGCAGGTGGTCCTGAATCTTCTTCACGGTCTCCACTGTGCTCAAGACCAACTCGGGACCTAATAGCTGTCGCTCCCCTATGTTGCTCTAACAAAACAGGAGACCGACACTTCCTACCATACAACGCTTCAAATAGAGCCATCTGTATGCTCGCTTGATAGCTATTGTTGTAGGAAAACTCAACAAGATGAAGATGGTCCTCCCACCAACCGCCAAAATCAAGCATACACGCTCTCAACATATCCTCTAGCGTCTGAATGGTACTCTTCGACTGGCCGTCTGTCTGCGGATGATACGATGTGCTAAACTTCAATCAGGTGCCCAAACTCTCTTGTATGCTCCTCCAAAAGTGCAAGGTGAATCTCGAGTCATGGTCCGACACAATACTAACAGGCACACGGTGCAATCTCATAATCTGCTCCATATACATCTCCGCCAATACCTCTGTCGACTGGTCCACTCTAAAAGGCAAGAAATGGGCTGACTTTGTAAGTCTATCAACAATCACCCATACTGCGTCACGTCCTCTATGACTCCGAGGAAAACCCGTGACGAAATCCATAGTAATGTGCTCCCACTTTCACTCGGGAATGGACAACGGCTGCAATAATCCGGCCATCCTCTGGTGCTCCGCCTTCACTTGTTGACATACCAAGCACTTGACAACAAAACAAGCTATCTCCCGCTTCATTCCGTGCCACCAATAATACTATCGTAAATTGCGATACATCTTGGTCCCTCTGGGATGAATAGAGTATGCCGAACTATGAGCCTCTGCCATCAGCTCCTGTCGTAGATCTCCATTGGGAACATAAATGCGATCACCACATCGCAATGTCCCATCGATATGGATCATCAATCCTGTCTGTTCTCCTGCTTCAGTCCTCTCCTTCAGCTGTCGAAATCTAGCATCATTAGGCAATGCTGCCTTGATGCGCTCTACCAATGATGATTGCACCTGGAGGTTGGCTAATACGCCATCTGCTTCCGGTAATACTACCTCAATACCAAGCTGCTCCAAGTCTCTAATCAATTCCTTTTATGTAGTCAAAAAGTGTGCCATGGGCTTACGGCTTAATACGTCTGCCACGATATTAGCCTTGCCCGGATGATAATGAAGCTCAATCTCATAATCCTTCATCAACTCCAACCAACGTCGTTGTCGCATATTCAACTCCTTTTGTGTGAACACGTACTTGAGGCTCTTATGATCAGTGTAGATATCAACCTTCTCGCTGTACAAGTAGTGTCGCCATAGCTTTAAAGCAAAGATAACCGCCACGAGCTCTAGATCATGGGTCGGATAATTGTTCTCATGCACTCTCAACTGTCGTGATGCATATGCTACTACACGACCATGCTACATCAATACACATCCTAATCCCTTCCCGGATGCGTCGCTGTAGATCACAAATCCTTCTGGGCCCGATGGTAGTGTCAAGATCGGTGTTGTGGTCAATCGCTTCTTTAACTCGTCAAAAGCAGCTTGACACTCGTCTGTCCATATAAACTCCTGATCCTTGCAAGTCAATCGAGTCATAGGTCCCGCTATTCGAGAGAAATCTTCTACGAACCGTCGGTAGTAACCCGCAAGTCCGAGGAAACTTCTTACTTCAGAAGCTGTTGTGGGAGCGGAACATGATTTGACTGCTGTGATCTTCTCTGGGTCCACCGATATACCATCGCCCGTTACAATATGACCAAGGAATGATACTTCCTTGAGAAAGAAATCGCACTTGCTAAGCTTCGCGAAAATTTGCTCATTCCTCAATGTTCCTAAAACTATCCGTAGATGCTGCTCGTGCTCCTCTTGACTCTTGGAGTAAATCAAGATATCGTCTATAAAGACTACTACAAATTTGTCCAAGTATTGGTGAAAGATCTTGTTCATTAAATTCATAAAAATTGCGGAAGCATTGGTCAAACCGAAAGGCATGACCAAGAACTCGTAGTATTCATACCTCGATCGAAAAGCCGTCTTGGCAATATCTTCCTTCCGAACCTTCAATTGGTGATAGCCCGATCGTAAGTCAATCTTGGAGAATACTTTTGCTCCACTCAGCTGATCAAATAGATCGTCTATACGCGGCAAGGGATACTTGTTCTTCACCGTCACTGCATTCAATGCTCTGTAGTCAATACACATGCGCACTGTCCCGTCTTTCTTAGGCACAAAAAAACGGGTGCTCCCCATGGTGACGCACTGGCACGAATAAATCCCTTCTCTAATAAGTCATCAATCTGCGTCTTCATCTCTACCAACTCCTTGGGTGCCAGACGATATACTCGAGATGAAATAGGCTCGGCTCCGGGAATAAGCTCAATAGAAAACTCAATATCTCGGTCAGGTGGTAGTCCTGGTAACTCCTTGGGGAATACATCCTCGAACTCGATGATAATAGGGTGCTGAGGGGTGTCATGCATCATCATATGAGTCCCCGATGTGGGTACCTTACAACTATCTCCGTCTTCTTTGGTGAACTCAAACTCTGCCGCATTCGGTGGTCTAAAGATAATACTACCCCTATGGCAGTCTATGAGAGCGAAATGCTGGCTCAACCAGTCCATTCCAAGAACCACATCAAATGTCGGCATAGGGAATACAAGAAGCCGTGCCATCATCTCTCTGCCATTTATCACTACAGGACAAAGTCTACAAATACCACTAATAGGTACAACTCCTCCTCCAGTGAGGATTTTAACATTCTTAGCTAAGGGTGTGATAGAAATGCTGTGTCTAGTGGCAAAACTAGTGGCTATGAATGAATGAGTGGCTCCAGTATCAAATAATGTAATAGCAGGAAAAGATGCAACTAGAAACATACATGCTATAACTTCCGCCTCTGTCTCTATATTCTCAATAGCAAGTGAGAATACCTGTCCATAATTCTGTCCCGGGCCCTGAGCTCTGGCTTTGTTGTACTGTGTGCCTTGGGGAGGCAATGGTGGACGAGGTGCTCCTGCTATAGTCTGTGGTGCTGGAAGAGCTGGGGCTGTGGGCCTCGGATTTTGCCGAGCATGTACTATTGCATGTTGCTCAGGACAATCCTTGAGCATGTGCTGATTAGATCCACATCTTAAGCATAATCCAAGGCGAGTCCTGCAGTCATTCTGGATATGTCCTTGTTTACCGCAGTAATGGCAAACAGGCTTCTGATAAGGTGAGGACCTCTGCTGGAACTGTCCTGTGGTCCTCCTCATAGGTCCACTCTGAGTAGTTCGGGCTGGTGTAGCTGCTGGGGTATGACGCCTCGATGTCTGCTGCTGTTCCTTGCGAAGAATCTCCTGAGCACGAGCTTCTTCCAAGACAGCTGAATGGGAGACTCGGGACTGAGTAGTCGTATAAGACTTGAGATCTGGTGCAAGTCCCTGGTGAAATCTCCTCGCCTTCTCTAACTCTGTCGGAATCAATCCCGCACCAAATTGACTCAGGCGATTGAACTCCGAGTCATACTCATCCACTGTCATATTCCCTTGCTTCAGATGGGGGAACTGGTCGTAGAGACCATCTCGAACATGAATAGGGAAGAATCTCTCATAAAATGCATCATAGAACTGCTTCCAAGTGATCCCAGTGCCTAATCGTCTTTCTTTCGCCTTCCACCAGTGGTGAGCATTGTCTTCTAACAGTAGGTCCACTGCTGTCATCCAATCTCGAGCTGGCAACTGGGATGCCTTCAGTAGCTTCTCGGTACTGATAAGCCACTGTGATACCTCTAATAGCTTCTCCGTCCCTCTAAAGGCCTTGGGGTTCATATCTGTGAAATTCTTGATAGAGCCTTCATAGGAATGCAAAGTCGGTGCTGGTGCTGGTACTGGTGCTGGTGCTGGTGGTGGAGGTCTAGCCATAGCTGCTACCATCGTCTGTCTCATCAGCTCAGTCTGCTGCCACTGAGCCTGCATCATGGCATACATGAACTGAGTAGTAGGGCTCCCATCAGTCGGTGGCGGAGGCATCTGAGGTCCCGACTGTGGAGAAAACTGCTGAGGGAATGATGGTGGAGGAGGCAGTGGTACATTCCCTCCCGGTGGCATAGTAGTAGTCTGTCCAGCCTGGCTGCCTGGAGGTGCAGCAGTCCCTGGGTACTCCGTCGTCGGTGTCGTAGTAGGCTGCGACAGTCCTGGCTGGTATGGTGTCGCTGGAGTCATGGAAGGATTCTGTCCCTCCGAAGTAATCTTCTCACCAGATGTGAGGGCCAAGACAGAAATGCGTCTGCTTCGTAGATTCATACTGTTGGCACGAGGAAGATAAGTTGATATTAGAAAAGATTAGATATGAAGTAAATCGAATAATCAAGGAAGTTTTAAAAAGATTGGAAGTCAAGGGATAGTAGTAGTTCTGGATGAGATATTCCTATTCCTATATGCTGGCTTGTTGGGCACAGTCATGTAACCCAACAATATTAAATTCTGGACCTGCATGGGCCACCACAAAAATATGTAACGCCCCAGTCCCAAAATAAGTAGGACCAAGTACGTGAAAATGCCAGCTGCACATATACGAAGAACACTCCAATATATGGAAACCTCATATATGCACATAAGCTGTAAATAAAAATTACAGGCCAAAATAACATATCTAATCTCATCACATCTCAACACAGAAGATAATGAAGTCCAAATAAATAAATAAGAGTATCAAAAGATAGCCGGGTGAACATACTCACTCCAAACAGCTATGAAAAATAGTCTCACAAGATCGAAGTCCGACCTCCGCAAATAGAAAAAAAAAGAGATGTAAAATAATGTCTACAACTGTCTCAGATAAGAAATAGACTAGGAATCATAAGGCACTGCCTCATCATCAATGTAGAATAGCTCCAATGCCGCTCCGTACTCCTGTAGAAACTCGTCTAAACCTGGAGAGATAACCAGGTCCTCAGGGGACATAGCAAGATACAAAAAAACACCATGCCATATAAACTGTGATAATATAATAAGAGAAAAAGGTATGCATGCAATCGGGTTCCTGACCATTCTACTGTGAATATGCAGTTGAGATACAATCCTTCGACGCATGAGCCCTGGCTGAAAATAGGATCGGCATAGTTCCTATAGAGGGTACCAGGGGCCTACGTCCATAACGCTCAGGAAGCGTCAGAGGGCACCATGTGCAAGGGGCTACGTCCATAACTCTCTGGAAAACGTCAGAGGGCGCCTGGAGCCTGCGTCTCCGGAGGAGCGCACAGGTAAATCATGGAAGTGTAAAGAAGCCCATACGTCAGGTATTGTTCTTCCCACCCAATGCCTAGTATCATCATCTCCATGACTGATATGAACCTCTAGTAACCGCCAAGTCTTCTAATATGCAATACTATTGGCAGTCACTCCTATCCGTCACACGCTCCACACGTATCGGTGGCCAGCCAACTACGCGGAAACGTGTCCTATATGTGACACACATCACGTGATACAACAAGTGTCAAGGCCATAGTAGATATACCAATACCTCAACATCAGTGGGTGGTCAATAAACTAAGTCAATGCAAGAGAATAAATAAAGCAAGAAAACGACCGATAGAGTCGCTTACACCCAAGTGTGACTTGGACGCACAGTTTAAATATCATGAAACAATGCTGAAAATAACAACTAAAAATAAGAATATAATAATCACAGAGTAGGGTGGCAAGGTATCTTGCCTGGTGGTACAAAGTGGCAAGTCCAAGAGTAGTAAGTGTCCGCACCAAAAACTCACAAATCGCAGATGACTCCAAAATCTGAAACAAACATCAAAAATGATCTCGATGAAGAAGATATACCTAGGAAATGCCTGTCCAAAAGTCAAATTCTGGAACAGGGGCAAAATCGTAATTTTGGGTTAAAACGATGTCCGCCGTTGGACCCGCTTTGCACCGAAACGCGTGTCAAAGTCTACGGTCTCTAAAGTCGTCAAACTATATGTCTACGATTTCAGTTTGAGGAGAGAAACTCAACGGTATGTCCAGTTTTGGATTCCGAGGAGCCGTGTACAAAATTGCCCGTTTTAGTGGGTCGTGGGCCCGCCAAAAACTGGGTTCCGACTCGACCTTCTCAGAATCGAACCAAACTTGGCATGCAAGATCAGAATTTCGATCCGGACCTGTTGGCGCAAGTTTCGTCTCGATTCGACGACTGTACACGAAGTTATGGACAAGTTTGCAAAATATCGATACGGGGGTATCTCGACGGATACACGTTGATTTCGTCGCACACACGCGACGAAACTGAGTTCCGTCAGTTCCCACACGTCCGCAACGTCCATACGCGCCTTTCAATGTGTATAACACGCGACCACGTCGCCCGGTTTGTCGGGGTGTACGTCGTACCGTGGAAATTTTCTGAATTTAACACTTTAGAAAACAGTTTTTTCGCCCAACTTCAACATCAGTTTATTTCTACACATTAATCGAAACAACGATCCAGAAGATGCGTTGTGACCTCGGTTATGTTGTCGTCACACGTATTCAATTATTTTTTATGAAAGTTTAATGGACAGTGAGAAAAGTGGCCGACAAGTTGGCATTTCGAAACAGTTTCTAATAATCAGAAAAGTGGGTTTTTCTCCAACTTCGTCTCAATTTTTCGAGCAAGTTGGATGACCATGTCAAAATCCACCTGGGGGATCTTGAATAGGGTCATGAGGGCTTTCTACACGAATTTACGGCTCTAAAAACGGACTAGAATCGAGAGAGAAATCAAACGGGGAAGTTTGGTACCTTGAGTGGGAAAACTGCTCCGTGGGTGACGCGGGGCTGACTTCCGATGCTCCGTTCGTCGCACACAAAGCTCCGTCGCTGGTGAAACGAATTCATAGTTGAAGAGGGTATAATCAGCCTCAACTTTCGTTTTGGAAGATTAGGATTTTGAGGTTTGTAGAAAAAGTTATATATATAACAACTTCTCACAAATCCTAATACTAATAGGTTTGTATTTGGATAGTTCCAAACGGGCTTTGCGTGAGCATGTTGCTGCACGCTGAAGCAGCAAGCCTTAGCTTGAGTGGGGCCCGCCCACTTTTAGTGGGTGGGTGGGTTTAATAAATATTTTTTTCCTTTCTTTTTTTTTATAGCAAAGTCTGCTATGTTGTGGTCGGTCTGTGGGACCGACCACCTCAGGTTTTCCTTTTTTTTTTTTTAAATCAATATATATATACATATATATATATATACATATATATATATATATATATATATATATATATATATATATACATATATATATATATATATATATATATATATATTCATAAGAAAATTTTCTAAAATTCAATATATATATACATATATATATATATTGAATTTACAGCAAGCCTTAGCTTGAGTGGGGCCCGCCCACTTTTAGTGGGTGGGTGGGTTTAATAAATATTTTTTTCCTTTCTTTTTTTTATAGCAAAGTCTGCTATGTTGTGGTCGGTCTGTGGGACCGACCACCTCAGGTTTTCCTTTTTTTTTTTTTTAAATCAATATATATATATACATATATATATATATACATATATATATATATATATATATATATATATATATATATATATATATGTATATATTCATAAGAAAATTTTCTAAAATTCTTAATAAGCAACAAAAATATTTACGTAACCAATGTAGGATATAATTATTAATATTAAAATATCAAGCTCACAACACACACATATTATATACCTCTATAATTACGTACATATACCAATCAAACTCAAAAAAATATAGAAAAATAATTTTTAAAGCATTAAAATAATTAGAAGATATTGGGGTTTTACACGCACTCCATCAAGACAACTGACAATTTACACGTGGCTTACATGCCATCAATTGCTCACCACGTGGCAACCGTCTGTACATGACCAAGCGCATTTCAATCAAATAATGCCACGCGTCTCATACAGTTGGTCCACGATCGAGTAACTGCCAGCATAGTTCGCTGCTTGCGCAGTCCAATGTCTGCGCAATCCATCCTGTGCAATCCAAAATAACTAAAAATTAGTTATTTCCAGAACTCTATTGTAACACCCATATTCTGAATGCGTATTTTGTCAAGCTTGCATATATTTCAGACCTGTATTATTTTCTCGAATTTTGGCATTTACTTGTAATTGGCTTGACTTGCAGATTTTGGTTCTCGTAATTGGGTTTTACATGACTTGGTTTTATTTTGTGGAGGAGAATTGGTTTTATTTGGTTTGGTTTGGTTTAAAATGCATTGGAACACCTTAGCCTATGCTCCACCCTCAACGCAACACACCCACCTCCATTAAATCCTACCTAAATTTTCTCTCTCCTCTTTATTTTTTATTTACTTCTCCATCTCCTTCTTCTTTCTTCCTCTACACAACTCACCAACACCCATAGGCAAGTGCACCTTGCCACCACGTGAGAACCACATTTTATTTGTTCATTAGCTAGATTAGGCCATGGTGATTAACATTAGAACTTGACATTTTGTGATTTGGAGTCTCCATTGTTCTAGATCTAGGTTTTAACTATTTTTGAATTTACATAGTTTTGATCTATTTTGGTTGGATTTTTGTGCGTTTTGATGCTTCCATGTGGAAGAGAATTTAATTTTACTCAAGTTAGAACTTTGAAAATCTATATTTGGCTTTGATTTGACAAAGATATGAAAATTTGAATTCTTGGTGTTCTTCGTGTTCTTCTCGGCCTGGAGTAGCAGCCTGCAGCCTGCGCTCTTTAGCGCAGTGCTGGACTGCGCAGCCCCTCTCGGCCTGCGCTCTTTAGCGCAGTGCCGACCGCGCAGCTTGCCCTATGGTGAACTGCGCTCAGCCCCATGCGCCAACCATTCCTGCGCACTTCACCCTGCGCAGTTCACTCCTGCGCAGTCTGCTCATGCGCAATCCACCCCTACGCAGTTCACTCCTGTGCAGTCTGCTCATACGCAATCCACCCCTGCGCAATTTACTCCTGCGCAGTCTGTTCATGCGCAATCTGACCCATGCGCCATCTGCCCCTGCGCCCTGTGCCCCTACGCACTTGGCACCCTGCGCAGCTGACACCTACGCAGTCCAACCCCCTGACCCCTTGCGCAATCCATTGGCTCTTGAAGTTTTGGTTTTATTTCTCTAAGCTTGGCTCTTCTATAGCCCTGTATATTGATATTTTATTAGATATTTTACGCCCATTTTATATCCTTACGCCTTTTGTCATGAACTTGATTTTACTTAACATGTTTGGAATGACTATTGTAAGTAGCATGGTATGACAAACAACTAGCATAACACGACAGTGACCCGTAGTGGTGCACTCCTGACATGACCAACCTGACATGATAGTGGCCCGTCGTGGCACACTCCTGACAAGTACCCTGACATGATTTATCTTGATAACTTGATAGTGGCCCGTGACGGCACACTCCTGACTTGACTTGACTTGTAACTTGTAACTTGACTCGTATAATCAACTAGACACCGTGGGTGTTCCTGCTTGCTTGCTTGTGCAATCCACTTGTCTTGTCTTGCATCATGTCTAGGACGTGACTCCCTGGTTCCCACGGTCAGGGAATCATACTGAATATGGATTAGGCTAATGACTAGATCAAACTATAGTTCATGGAGAATTTCCAGTCACAGGCAACCTCGTTATCTGGGCGCTCTTAATGGGACTTGTAGCTTGCCGACGAGTAGAGCACATTTCCAGCGCACTGTCATGTGTTGCACCCTCTAAGTCACCTAAGTGTATATCGTCTCCGGGGCGATATACCCAACCATACTCTCATCCCGTGGAAGGATAACTGGATAGTCTGCAGGGCTTGGGACTGGGAAATTCTCATTGCATCTTGTTAGTAATTAGGCTTGTGACAACCCTAGTTAGTTAAAGTAGTAAGCCGTAGTAATTGCTTGGCCGCTTGTGAATGGATGATGTCTAGCCCTGTCTAAGTCTTGTCTAGTTCCTGTACCCTGGTACTCCTGAACGTGACTGTTTTACTTGCTTTGACAATAATTGGGTAGGGACAAGGAGATATTCAGGCGAAGGGTTACAACCCCGGTCCTTGTTTGGTTTACGGGTTGTAACCTGGTTTCCCGAATGTTTCCACGTCCCTAGTCGTTTATTGTCCAGACGTGCTCTTTATTACTTGTACTTTTCTTTCATTTTCTTATGTTCTGATATGCTGGCTTTTGTTCTTATTTCGTGGCCTCCTTTGTGGCACTTGCTCTTTCTGGGGTTTGACCCAGCTGGTTTTGTGTGGCCAGATTTCGGAGCAGCACCCGAGGATCTACCGAACCTCCAGCCCGATAGTGGCGACTAGAAGGAACCCGGGCTACGAGTGGGTTTTCTATTTTGTTTCGCTCACTCTATTGTAAAGTTATTCTTTTGAGGCGTTTAGCCGACGAGCATCTGTTAGCTCGATGCACATTTACTTACTGTCTGCCTACGGGCTGTAAACATGATTAACAAATCCTAGGGTTGATCATGTATGACTTAACTCTGCTAGTCCTAGCATTTTGTACGACTAGCTTCATGATCAGCTGATATGTAATATTTGGGACGCCTTTTATTGTATATTTGGTGGTCAAACATCTTGTAATTATATTATTTGCTTGAGATTGAGACAGTAGGCTTGACCTTAAGAGACTGTTGGCTTGTAGTAAACCCTCATATCTAGACAGCCGTGACCGTATAGCGAGATGGACTTCATTTCAATATACGTAGCTGGCTATGTTCGCCCTCGCTCTCCAGTATTCTGGTCTTGGGGCATGACATCTATAAATTGAGTTTCAAGTCTTTCATTATAGGGCCCAGATCAGATCAGAGATCATTCAAGTCATCACCAGAGATCAGGAGTTCTTGCCAAAGTGCTGCTGCATTCTTCAGAGGCTACTGTCTTCAAAGTTCACATCGTCCAAGGGATAAAGCGATCGTCTTCAGATCGGATTCCTATAGTTGTGCTTTCCCAGAATTCTTGTAATTTTCTAACAAAGTTTGTGAAATAAAGAACAACTTTTTTTTTGCAAACAAAATGGCGACTCTGCTGGGGACGACTTTCTCCTCCGACGAGGAAGTGACAACTCAATGTGACGTTGCGTCTATCAGAAAGAAGCAGAAGACGCTGGTTGTAAAAGTCAACCTGACGGCCTATGAGGCGATGATCAACTCCGGCACTACTCATCGTACTGCGACTTCTGCCAAGAGCAAAGTCTATTCATTGTGGACTCCAAAGTCCTCTGCATAACCCCCTACGCAGTCTGCTGTCTCTGCTGCACAGTCTGTTGTCTCTGTTCCCAAGACTGTTGTGCAGTCTGCTGCTACTGTCCATGCGCAGTATGCTGCTCCCCTTGCCAGTGCACAAACCACTTCCTATGCTGCTCTGGCGAAGTGTAAGACTCCTCTTCCCCTGACGCAGTTGGCTGCAACTCTGCCTGCACAGTCCACCACTCCAGCAACCAGAATACAACTCAAGCACTCTGAAGTCAAGACTCCTACTGCGTAATCTGCTGTGACTGTGGCCAGAAGACCATATGTCAGAGTTCCTCATGCGCAACCAGCCAATGTGCCTACTGCTACTTCAACCCCTGCGTAAACTGTGCCAGCGCAGTCTAAGAGGGACATCCCTTTGGCTAATCTCCCTTCTTCTCACAGCAAGGAGAAAAACTCTGTTCCTCTTTCCAAGCACCCTGTTGCTCCAGCGCAATCTACTGGGGGTAGTCTGTTGACTATTCCTCCTCCCAAGAACAAAGGAAAAGGCCCGTTGGTCTTTTCTCAAACTTTCTCGTCCCACGACTTGGAAGACAATAGAGGGAAACGCTCTTTAGCTAACCCTTCTTCACAAAACAAAGGAAAAGGCCCTTTGGTCTTTTCTCAGTCTTCCTTGGTTTTTACCGTAGAAGATCAATATGAGCGTGCCTCGGCACCAATCAGTACAAGAACTCTCTCAAACAAGAGTTCTTCTCTCCTTACCAAAGGGAAGTGTACTGATCAAAGAGGTATTATGCCTACTCCGGTAGCAGAATTCCAAGATCTTCCAACTCTCAGGATATCCCGCTCAAAACAGGAAAAATTGTTGGTGTCTCAGACAGAAACCCCTGGGGGGTGAATTTGCTGATCTAAGAACTTATCTCAATAGACCAACTTCGACGAAATACAAACAGCCAATGTCGAAGACCAACCAGCATCAGAAGCATACTTCCAGGATCAAAAATCCTGACACCTATGCTAATGAAATGAGTACTTCCCTGTACACTCAAGGGACAAAACATTTGAAGAACCGAAACCATATTCCGAATGTTGTCAAAGAACATATCCCTCAAACTTCTTCTCATCCTGTCATCGTTCCTGATCTCCGAGAACACCTTAAACAAAAATGGGACAACATCTCAACACCTCTAGTTCAACCACTTGGACACCATTGTAATCACAAGGTTGTCATCAAGTGCTATTGTCAGACAACAAAATGATCTGTCTTCGATCGTCTGAACTTTACAAACTCTGAACCTATATCAGAAGATGAAGACGAAGTTTTGTACGCTTCCGTCAACATGACTTCCTGAGACACTGGGGTAGGAAGTGCTCCAAGCATGGCAAGCCTCGCAAGCCCAGCCAGCGGTATTTAGATCTACTCCAAGAATCTTCTGAAGGAGTATTTCGACATACCAGATCCTTTCGGTCATCTCCTTCTTTCTCACTCAGGAGATGATTCTTTCTCCGACTATGATGCATACAGCGAAAGTTCTGAACAGACAGTATCTTCCACTGTACCTAAAGAAGTGACAGCTTATGTTGTTACCGAAGACCCAGATGCTTGTAGTTCGGCTAGTCAAGAACAACGAATAGCTGCGTTAGAAGACAAGTTGAAGACCATGGTCGAAATGGCTGGAAGTATGTATTCTATCATCGTGGCCCAACATACAGTACCACCGACTGTACCTGCTACAAATCCTGAGATCATAGCATCGTCGGTGCCTGTCAATGCAGGGCTGGGGGTAGCATCTCCTCAAGTACCTCCTGTACAGATTCAACCTACACCCAGTCAGTCAGGTGCTGGGGGTAGTGCTTACGACGCTGTTCCTCCCCCTAACACTCTGATTCAGCCTGCTCCTTCTACATCATTGGAGGATGCTAATGAAGCTGTCAAACTCCTGCGCACTCAATTCGAGGCCTTCAAAGAAAAGGACAATTTGCAGAGGTTGGGGATCAACCCTACCCAGTTGAATTGAAGGAAGTCCCATTCCCTCCAAAGTACAAGATTCTAACGATCTCTCTGTTTGATGGCAGCACTTTTCCTAGTCAGTTCATTAACCACTTTGAGGTAATGACTGTCCAACTTCAACCAAATGACGCTCTTCTTACCAGGGTGTTCGTCGGCTATTTAGCCGGCGTAGCATACGATTGGTACAGGAGTTTGCCCGATAGCTGTATCACCTCTTTCTCAGGTCTAAAATAGATCTTCTTGGAACGATTCTATAAGGGGATCAACGACATGACCATGTCAGCCCTTAATAAAATCAAACAAAGGCATAATAAAATCGCTGAGAGTTTCATAGAAAGGTTCCGCCGAGAAGCTTTAAAAATGCCTCCTGGAACTCCGGTCGCTGTGACTATTGATACCTGCAAGGCAAATCTTTTGCCTATCATCAGCATGTGGACGGGGTCAACTCAGTTCCAAGACTGGCCATCCTTTATTGTCAACGCTAAAGCAGCTGAAGTTAGTGCTGATAAATTCAAGCAGCTAGGGGTACACATGTCTAATCCCGACCGTGATGAACACCAGACATCGAGTGGTGGTAATCGCCAGAACAACCGCAAGGAAAAAGAGACTTTGAATATCAACTTGAAGAACAAAGAATCTCTGGCTGTCAACGTAGCTCCACCTACGTCTACTTCTACTCCTTCAGCACCTCCACCAAGGAAACCTCGTCCGAAAGTAGAGTACTCATTTGACGAAAATAACACCGTGAGCATCTTTGATTGCTTGATCAAAAGCATTAAGCTCCAAATCCCAGACCAGAAGAAGCCTAATGAGGTCGGTAAGTCTAATCATCCCAAATATTGTGTCTATCACAGGTTCATTGGGCATCCCACTCGAGCATGTTATGTGCTCAAAGGCAAAATTCAAGAGCTAGTCAACGCTGGTGTTGTCACTCTGCAACAAGACGAGAAGACGGTTACCGCAAACATGGTCTCAGTTCAGTTCGGTAACTTTCCTCCACAGATGGTACAACACTGTGTCATCTCTATCCCCAAAGCTACTCTTAAGATCGAGAATCTTCCTCCTCCACGAAGTGAAGGTCTCGTCCCCTTGTCTCTTGACAATGGCGAGATTATGTGGATTCACCATGATCTTGCTTCGGAGTTCGAAGTTCCCTCTTCCTCCAAGAAGAAAGAACGTTCCAAGGGCAAAACAAAAATCTGCAATATGGTGTCTTTTGACCCCATAGTTGAAGAGAAAATCCTGCTGGGCACCAGATCAGGGAAAGCCTATCTAAAGGAGTATCGTGAAGCTCAGGACAACCCTGCTTCTTCTTCTGAGTCCGCTCCAGTACAGCCTGTTTCTACTGAGGATATCCCTGTTGTGCCCTCACCCGTTGTAGAACACACTCATCCCAAGCCGACGGTAGCCGACAAAGGCAAACAACAAGTCCGCTTCGACAAACCTTTGAAGAAGTCATCTCCTTCTGGACTTGAAAAGCCTTACAACTTTGATATCTTAGCCCAACTAGCCAATACACCGGCCAGGCTGTCAATCTTCGAGCTCTTGCGCCTCTCCAAAGAGACTCGAGGAACTCTGAGTGAAGCTCTAATGCAGGCAGAAACCTGTCTAACCCTTCTAAAGAAGCCGAAGGCAGAGCCAGTCTCTTGCCTCCATTGTCATAGTATGTTGGAGTTAATTCCAAACATAACCTTCTCATAGGATGACATGATGATGGAAGACAAAATTGCATGACCATCCTCTATACTATACAGGATATGTCGACTCGATGAAAGTCGATCATATTCTGATAGATCCAGGGTCTGCCCTCAGCATTATGCCGAAGACAATGTTAGATGCACTGAAGATCCCAGTGCATAGTCTTTCTAGCACGATCACCACCATCCTCGGGTTCAACCAGGGAAGGAGTGAGCCTCTGGACAAGATTCGCCTAAAACTCCAAATAGGCAATCTTCGCACAAAGGTCACCTTCTACATCATAGACAACCATGGTTGTTCTTACAATGCTCTGTTGGGGAGACCATTCCTGTATGAACATAACATTGTTCCTTCGACTCTCCATCAATGTTTCAAATATGTCGATGACAATAGAGAAGTTCAAAAGGAGGTTGCTGATCTCTATCCTTTCAAAGGTGTCGAAGCATACTACAACGATGCTCGCATGTATAAGGATGAGTTCATGAAGGTAGTACTGTCTCTGGACACTGAAGAAGAACAAGAAGCAGTGCCTAATGACACCCTCATCATACCTGTTAAAGGGCGTGTTTCTCGTCCTCAATCCTCCAAACCACTGGCTATTCACTTGCCAGTCTAGAAGCAACCAACTGATGATGGTCAGGATCAAAGGGAGCTCACCTCTTCTGAGCCACTTGTTATTGACTTACGTCGTAACAAGGAAAAAAGGCAGCTCACCTCTTCTTAGCCACTTGTTATTGATTTATCTCATAACAAGGAAATAAGGGAGCTCACCTCTTCTGAGCCACTTGTTATTGACCTCCGTCGAAACAAGTCCAATCCTCCTCCACGTTCTTCTTCTCCCCCTCTTGTAATCAATCTGACCAAGCCTGCTAAGGCTAAAGGTCCTGTTGTAAATACAGATGTACAAATCAATGAAAAAGCTTCTCCTTTCCAGTATACTGATGTCATTTATCATGCTAAGTGCTATTTGGATATGTTAGATAGCTTTCAGTCATTTATAATGGAAGTTGTACAGTCTCTTCAAACAGACGTCTTACTTGAACACCCAGAGGATTCATACTTTGTTGTCCCTTCTCGAAAGAGAGGCGAGAGTCCAATACTTTTTAGTAAAGGATCGGAACAAAAATTCAGTTATACGGATTATAGCAAAAGTAACGATATGGGACATCTTCAACTTCGTCGTTACAGTCAACAATCAAAAGACATCATTCGAAAGATGGGTTATGACTTCAAGAATGGCCTCAACTACGGCAAGGGTAGAAGAATTCCAATCCGTACGGCTATTCCGAAAGAAAAGTCAGAGATGTACTATAGCAGGACCAAAAAAGGTCTCGGATATTCTTCACCTCCGGTATTATCCCCAGCAGCCTCTGAATCCGATAGGGAAGAGCACTCTAATTCTTCTGATTCCAGATCATGGGATTCTGACACAAGCATCGGTCAAGTTCATCGATTGATCGTATCTTCTAACATGGTCTCCGTTGAACTTCCAGAAGGCTATTACGAGGATATTGAAGAAAATCCTGCAACATATCCCTGGGCTCAACGAATGGATACCCAATGGAAACTCCGATTCGAACAACGAGAACCTCCTACCGAAGATCAATTGGTTCAAATTGATGTAGGAGAAAGCGGGTCACCTCGTTCAATATTCATCAGCAAGAAACTTCCAGAGGCAGATAAGCAAGAATTAATTCTTCTTATTCAAGAATACATTGACGTCTTTGCTTGGAGATATGAAGACATGCCAGGTCTAGATCCCAAAGTTGCTACTCATAAATTGAATATCCTGCCAAATGCAAAACCGGTCAAACAGCAACAACGGTGCTTCAAGCCAGAAATAATGGATGCAATCGACGATGAAGTCAAGAAGCTATTCGCTTATGGCTTTATCCGAGAAGAACAACACCCAGATTCGGTAGCTAATGTCGTCCCAGTTTTGAAGAAAACCGGCAAAGTTCGAGTCTGCATCGACTTTCGGGATCTTAATGAAGCCTGTCCAAAAGATGAATTTCCTCTTCCTATCACGGACGTCATGATTGATAACACCTGTGGGTTCGAGCGAATATCTTTCATGGATGGATTCTCCGGAGACAATCAGATTCGGATGAATCCTGAAGATGAAAAACACACTTCTTTCCGCACTCCTCGCGGAGTCTTTTTCTATACCATAATGCCATTTGGTCTCAAGAATGCTGGTGCAACTTACCAAAGAGCTATGACTACCATCTTTCGAGATCATCTGCACAAGACTGTCGATTGCTACATCGACGATATTGCTGTTAAAAGTCGTCTAAAGGAAGATCACATCCAAGACTTGAGAACTATCTTCAATCTGATGCGCCAACACCAACTCAAAATGAATCCCACCGAGTCATTCTTGGGTGTCTCTAGTGGCAAATTTCTCGGCTTCGTCATTACCTCTAAGGGTATACACGTGGATCCCGAGAAGATCAAAGCCATTCAAGAGATGCGTCCTCCACGCAACCTAAAAGAGCTACGAGGATTCCAAGGTCGACTTGCGTACATCAGGAGGTTCATTTCGAATTTCTCTGGACGCTGTAGACCATTTACTCAACTAATGAAGAAGGGTGTATCTTTCATCTGGACCGAAGAATGTCAACGAGCATTCGACGACATAAAATAATATCTCATGAACCCACCAGTCTTGGTGCCACCGATCTCAGGCATACCATTCTTAATGTATGTCCGTGCTATGGATCATTCATTGGATGCTTTACTTGCCCAAAAGAACAAAAAAGGTCACGAACAGGCCATCTATTATCTCAGTCGTACTATGATTGGTGTCGAACATCGTTATAGTCCGGTCGAAAAAGAATGCCTAGCTCTTATGTTTGCTCTTCAAAAGACGAGGCATTACATCATTGGCCAAACTATTCATGTCATATCCCGAGTTAATCCTCTTCGGGTACTGATGAAGAAGCCTAGCATACTCAATTCTCGGCTGGCTACATGGGTCATTCTGCTAGCCCAATATGACATGGTATATGTTCCTCAAAAGTCTGTCAAAGATCAAGCACTGGCGGATTTCTTAGCAGCTCATCATGTTCCAGAGACATCCAAACTTTATGATGAAATTCCAGACGAGACATTGGAATCAAATATAATCTTCGAAGAATTTCCTACTTGGCGTCTATTCTTTGACGGTGCATCCAGGATTGGACCTAATGGTGCCATTGTCGCAGGAGTTGGAGTTGTCTTTATTTCTCCAGATGGGTCAGCTATTCAAAGAGCCTACTCCTTAGATAAACTTTGTTCCAACAACGTAGCAGAATACAATGTTCTACTCATTGGTCTTCAGTTAGCTAAACAACTAGACATTGAATATCTTGAAGTTTATGGTGACTCCAAGCTGGTTGTTAACCAGGTTAGAGGAACCTATGAAGTTCACCATCAAGATCTAGTGCCTTACTATGAAGCGGCAATCAACATGGCTACATCATTCAAAGCCTTCTTCATCAAATATGTCCGTCGAGCTTGTAATACTGAAGCAGATGCTTTAGCTAATCTTGCAGGAGTCTTAGCCATCCCTATCAAAAGACAGCAGGTGGTGGTTGTCTCTAATCGGGAATTGTTCTGCATCGAAAACAATCATAATATTGAGTTCAGTAATCTTACTGAAGTCAATGTTATCAGTGAAGATTGGAGAACTCCTTTCATCGACTTCATAGTTCATGACATACTTCCTGAAGATCCCAAGGAAGCTACGAGTATTCGTCGGTGGTGTCTGCGGTTCTACTACAATCAAACCACCAAAACTCTTTACCGGCGGACTTATGATGGCCTACTTTTGCGCTGTCTTGCTGGTGATGATTGTCACGACCCGCACCCTAGAGTTAGGGCACGAGATGTGGGTACGTCCAGCCTACGCCGCAGTGTCGACGGTAGAACGCTGTCCTAGGTCACAACATCTAGCAATATAAAGCTTAAACAGTTTATACTTCCCGAATGGGGGTGACATGATAAAAGTAGACTCAATCACAACTAAGGAAGAAGAAGCACGATATGATATAAAACTCAAGGAAAGACAGATGATAACATAGCTGATAGATAGATAAAAGAAACTGCTAAAAAAAAAGGAAATCCCAAGTACATCAGAAAGTCTAAGTGTCTAAGATAATACAAATCCCAGTTCCCAAGGATCAATAAGTACAATCATCCATGAAATACTGAAATAAAAGCATCCTAGTCTAAGGGTGTGTCATCCACAGCTAGTGGGGCCTGCTGATGGTCCAGGTCCAACATCTCATCTAAGGTGGCAACGTAATAGGTATCCACACCAGCCTCCTCCTCGTCCTCTGTAATATTTTCAACAGGTCCAGTCAGGACAGAAGCGAGTACAGTACATCTCAACAGTTCATAGCAGGTTAGAAGATATAATCATACAGTAAAGTAAGATACAGGTACTGAAAGAAGTGCAGTATGTAAACAGAGAAAGAAAGCTGTAATAGAAATATCTACTATAAATAAAGAGCTAACATGTGACTAGTGAGTCAGAGTACAATATAGACATGTAAATGGCATAGAAGATTCTGATACTACACTATGGAAGAGATTCTGATACTACACTACTTGGATAGTATTCACATGTCTATTTCTACTCCCCCGTACCCCCAATCAGTACACAAGGATCCAACCAGGTTATGTTATGATACTATGTACAGCCCCCGAAGGGTGATAAGCCTCCGAAAGGTGATAAGCCTCCGAAAGGTGATACATAATAGACCCATAAATGGGATAAGGATTCCAGGAAGACTCTGTGATCATAAGAGTATATGTCACAAGTGATCGAAGAATCAACGAAGCATAGTGATACGCTATGTAAGTAAAACGCACAGAACATAGAGTACCCGATGCTCCCTAAGGATAACATCTCAATAAGGGATCCATATAGTACCAATCCGTGTGACCAACGTGACAGTACAAGTAAAGTAATCTACTGCAGAAAATAGTTCTAAGCAGGATATGAAATGATCAGAGAATGTACTCGCCTGGTATCTGAGTGTCCAATATGAAGGTACTGTCCGAGGAGTGGTGTCTGGCTCCTAATCAGAACAGCACAGGTCACAACAAGTCCAGAATAGTATAAAGGAGTCCTACTATGCATTCTACATGATTCTAGGTCAAACTAGGCCAAAGTCAACTCTTGGTCAACTATGGTCAACCCTAGAAGTCAAACTAGGTCAACCAAGTCTAGACTAGGTCAAACTAGTCTATACTAGTCCACATTAGTCTATACTAGGTCACTATGGTCTAAACAAGGCTATACTAGCTAACTAGACCCATATCAAGTACTTACAACCTATATAACACAAGTCAAACCAACTTCACACAACTTATATAACATCTGGGCCTACACATGGAAATCACATAGTATATATATATATATATATATATATATATATATATATATATATATATATATATATATATATATATATATATATATATATATATACATATACATATACATATACATATGGCTACCTATAGGTACACCACACATAACGTAATATATATGATTCCCATATATATGTATCCTCATATATATATAATACATTGCATATATATAGGTATACATCCCTATACATTACACTCACATACTTATATTATATATATACATATCTGAATACATATCACTAATTATAATACACATATATTATAATATATAGGATACATATATGCATCTCCTACATATGTAAATACATTTATATACTAGAACATAGGAATTAGGATATGGCAATGTGTATAGAGAGTTAGGGAGTGAAGAGAGTAACAATGTGTGTGTGTGTGTGAAAGCTTGTGTGTGTGAGGGGAGAGTGTGCAATAGTGTGTGGCAGTGAATGAAGTGTTTAAGTAAGGGAACTCAATTTCAGAATTCTGTGTGTGTGTGTGAATACAGGATAATGTGGCAGTTCAATAGGGTAGGAAACAATGTATACATTAGGGTGTGGGTGTGTCATACATGTGTGCACAGGAAAGAGGGAGGAATGGATTTCAGTAAAATCAATAAGGTTTTAAGCTATTCTCAGTTTTAAGTCAACTTAACATGATTTGGAAAATCTGTAGCATGTCTAACTCAGGAAATCAGTTCCTGAAAAATTAGGAATAGGAAAATCAGTTTTTCAGGTTTTTGCCTAAACAAAAATAGCAATCCTATCTTCACTTTCTCAGGTTCAAAACCTATTCTCAGATTTTCCATCTCAAAACCATGTGAAACGTCACATTACACTCTGATTTTACCTTCAGAGAAAATCCCAGGGTCCAACTCATTCTCAGTTTTAAGTAGTGTCAAGTGAGTAATCTCACATAACACTGGTTCAGTCAAATGACTAGCACCCTTAATCAATACACAGCTTGAAATCATATAAACACAATACATAAACCTATATCCTATCATGGTTTTTAATGTACAGAGAAATAACCATAATATATCATTTAAACATTATCAAGAAGCAAAACTGAAAATTAACAGTGAGGAATTGCTGACACACAGTATCAGAACATATGGGAATTTCCCATTAGACAATCGAAATCACAATTAAACCATATAAAGTAGGTTGGTAAATAGTAAATAGTGTGTGCCAGTGTCATACCCTTTATTTCGTGTCCAGGAACCCGACACAAACGTGTCCAATCAGCTAAATACACACAAACACAAGACTGCATTCAGACAGTGTCGTGCATGTGTTCCAGAGAGTCTAAGACACGACACGACACGAAATAGATCTCGTGATCACACATGTGGGTTCGCCTAGGGTAGGACTAGGGGCCTAGCACCCTGAATCGGACCCACATGTCGCCGTGTCCGACTTATCAAGCCGTATCCGTGGCAAAAATCAACAGTGCACTGCACAGGCTATTCTCCGTGCACGATTGATTCCTTCTTCGACACGACACAAAACCCAATGAAACTTAGGGAATGTCATGACAGTAGGTGCCCCTAAGTGTCCACAAAAACTCATGTCCAACAAGTTTGTGTCGTGTCCAGTAGGTACCCCGATAGGCAGGGGATTACTGTAGTTGTGCGAGCGCGCGAGAGAGCGTGTGCACGCGTGTCCAATCGACTCGACACAGACTCAATTCAAGCTCAGAGCAATGGAAATGAGTAAGCGACATCAAAACACAAATTTTTATTCAAACATAACTCGAAAATAAAACAAAAAGTTTCACTGAGGCATTTTCACGAATACATTGAATGGTGCACTGATACGTGTCCTGTTTGGACACGAAAGGACACGAAAACATAGGGTTTCCTATTCCTACTGTTAGGTTTGGTCTAGGGCTCCCTACTGATGCAAAAATCTTAGGATTCTATGGTGTGGATAGAGAGTTACCTCAATGTATCAAAACTCTCAAAAAGCTCTATTGAGCAATTTTCTCCTTGATGGTGAAACTCCTCCAAATTGATAGAAAACTGAGAACAACCAATTCCAACAGCAAGAAAACAATAATTAGAACCTATTGCAACTTGTTTGGATTAAAAAGAAGAAAAAATGGATTTTCTAGGGATTTTTGAACATGGGGACTTACCTCTTTCTTCTCTTGTAATAAATTCCTAAGGAAGAGGCTAGCCCTAGATTTTAGGAGAAATTAAATAGTGGGAGAATCCCTAGGTTGGATGGACAAAATGTTAGGGTTAGGGTTTGGGCACTTGACTAATGGGCTTTGGGCTTATTTGGCTAACTATTGATTTATTGGTTAATCACAAGTCATGGCTTATGACTTAAAACTCTACTTAAGTCAAATAACCATACTATTAGTCAACTCTAGTCTAACTAGGGTGGCATGACCTAATCAAGACCAAACTCAACTAGGGTTAGCTCCTAGGTTAGTCTACCATGGTCATTGCTAGTCAAAGTCAACCTAGTCAACCATCATTCAAACAATTCCAAAATAATTTCTAAAAAAATTCCATAAATTCAAATAAATTCTAATAAATTTAAATTACCCCAAAAATGTCAAAAATACCCTCAAACTAGAAATGTGGTAGTGACAATGAAGCAAAGCCAGTATTGTGTGAAGCTCACGACGGTGTCTGCAGAGCACATCAACCTGGTCCTAAGCTACAAGATCGTATCCGACGTATGGGTTACTACTGGCCCTCTATGGCATCTGATGCCATCGAATATGCAAAGAAATGTCGAGCTTGTCAGATCCACGCAGATTTCATTCATCAACTATCAGAGTTCCTTCATCCGACTGCTGCTTTCTGGCCTTTTGAAGCTTGGGGCATGAACATTATAGGTCCCATCAATCCTCCTTCTTCTAGAGGATATCGGTTCATACTGGCAATAACCGACTACTTCTCCAAATGGGCTGAAGCTATACCCTTGGCTGAAGTCAAGACCAGCAGTGTCATCAACTTCGTCAAACATCATATCATATATAGATTTGGTGTACCTCGACGAATCATTCATGATAATGGACCTCAGTTCATCAGTCAAAAGTTCACAAGGTTCTGTGATGATCATCGAATTGATAATGTCGCTTCGACAGCCTACAATCCTGCTGCTAATGGATTTGCTGAAGCTTTCAACAAGACTATCATCAAGCTCCTCAAAAAGTTTGTGTCTACTAACAAACGAAACTGGAGTAAAAATCTTAGGGAATGTCTTTGGGCCTATCGTACTATGGTCTGCAACCCTACAGGCTGTACACCCTTCTCTTTAGTGTACGGCTGTGAAGCAGTTCTACCCTGGAACTTCAAATTCCGTCCTTAAGGATTGCCATCGCCAATGAGCTCACTACAGAGAACAACGACCTTCTTGGACTCCAAGAATTGGAAGCACTTGACGAGAAACGACTATTGGCTCAACAGCATATTGAGTTATACCAAGCCCGTATCTCAAAGACCTTCAACCACAAAGTTAAAGTCAGAGCCTTTCAGAAAGGAGAGCTCGTTCTAACCGTCAGACGTCCTATGACTATGACTCATATGAGCAAGGGCAAGTTTGATGCGAAGTGGAAAGGGCCATATATCATGAGCAAAGTCTTCTCAAATGGAGCCTATCAACTCTCAGAGCTGGATGGTCGAGTTGTAATTATGCCCATCAATGGCAAGTTCCTCAAAAAGTATTATGTATAAGTATAAAAGACATTGCTTGTAATCATCAGACAAGTTCATAAATAAAATTTGATTTTATTTCATCATGAATGATAGTACATAATATTAAGGAAGGTCACTATCATCCTTCTCAAAATTGGGACGAGGACCACTACCGTCCTTCTCAAAAACATGATCGGCAAAAGAGTTGAGAACATCCTTGCTCGAACCTACCAGGAACTTTTAAGCAGCCATCCTCATGGCCTCTTCTTCCGCTGTCTTTCCTGGTTCAAGAAGGAAGTCTAAGATGTCCTTTGGCGGCTTGGGTGCAGACGAACCTTTGCCTGCCTCTGTCTGCTTTGGCTGGGCCGACTCGACTGGACGTTCTTCAGTAACCGCTTCAACCTTTGAGGCGATCTCAGCCTTCTTGGATGCATCTCCAGACGACATCTTTATGTTGAAAAATGAAAGTGATCATTCAGTCTGATTTTCTGTTCTATTTATAGACAGAGATTCGTGAGACAATGAAGCATCACGTTCATCCGACGGTTCGCCCGTTCATCACATTCATCTGACGGTTCGCCCGTTCATTTCATCTATCTGACGGTTCACCCGTTCATTTTATTCATCTGACGGCTCGCCCGTTCATCATATTTATCCGACGGTTCGTCCGTTCATTACATTCATCCGACGGTTTACCCGTTCATCCATTCATCCGACGATTCACCCGTTCATTATATTCGCTTGACGGTTCGCCCGTTTATTTTATTTATCTGACGGTTCATCCGTTCATTACATTCATTTGACGGTCCATCTGTTTATCCTGACGATTCATTTCGTTCACACCTTTTGACGAATCACTCATTTCGTTCATATCAGCAACTCTTCATCTTTGATTAAGTTGTCTACTGAAATAATGATATTCAAATTATATTCTGCCATGTCCACAATACCTCTGAGCAGATATAATGAATATAATTATTTTCTAAAATCAAGAAATATATCATGTCTTGTACCTCTGAATATATTTTCTATCGCTATTATTTATATCTGAATAAGATATGCAATAAATAATAGAGCCACAAAGAAAATGTCTTTTTATTGATCAAAATTAAAAGACATTACAAAATTACATGTCACAAAAATTGAAGATACAAAAAGTCTTTCTCATTCTGCTGGCAGGGTCATCAAGCTAGTCATCCGCTGCTTTAAAAATTGCAGTCTCTCCTCACGAGAGTCTATCACTCGCCTCCTAGCTTCCTCCATTCCAGACTTATCGTCGAAAGATGGCATGGTTACTAGTATGCGAGAGATTTCAGCTTGATGAGTTGTGACATACTCATCTCTTTCCTGGGTCAGAGCATCCAGTTGTTGAACTGCAGCCTGATGTTGTGTGACCTCATCTTCCAGAGCAAGCTGGACAAGTCTCAACTCTTCTTGAAGACGGGCAGATTCTGCTTGCAGCTCAACAACTTTCCTCTCCTTCTCCTCAGCAACAGATGTTATTGTTTCCACTTGGGAATTATACTCAGCAGACTTAGTAGAGAAAGTGTCCAAAAGAACTTGGAGATCAACTTTCACAACTGCAGCCTCTTGAGACATCTTCTCAAATTCAGCCTGTACCAAGGGCTCCACCTCCCCCCTATTAAGCTCTTTGTAGATTCTAACCGATGCCTCCAGCTCATCTAATATATGTTCAAGAAAAATAGCTTGAGCTTCGTCACCTTGACTGCGGATGGCATTGATCAGATAAGAGGTTGGACCTCTAACTGTAGAGAAACCAGCATCTTCTTTCTCTATCACCCTATCTACTAAGGGTCCCAACGAATTAAAGAAAAAGGTTGGTGAAGGAGCTAATAATAAATCGGTTAGTAGCTAGAGCACCAGGTGTAGCAGCTACTCCCATTGACGATGAAGCAGCAGGTGCCTGTACAGATGGACGTTCAGCTTCTTGCACTTGAGTGGAGGGCTCTTTAGACAAGGGAGCCATGGTAGAGCTGGCTGCCCCTCCCAGATGTTCTTCTACAAAATCAAATGAACTTTATCATTTTGTTGTCATTTGTAACTAATCGAAAAGGATCAAAAGTAAAGGTAATCTTACCATGGCTTGGCCCAGGGACAAGTTTGTCCTCTGCTGACACGAGTTTCAACCTAGCAGAAGTAGCCTCAGACATTACTGCCTGGCTACTACCTGCCTCAGAGCCGCCCAAAAAATGCCGGCTACCACTAGCTATCACCGTTATTGGCACTATATCAGTGCATGTGGAAGGAACTGGAGAAGATTCAAGTTCTGCATGGATAAAAATGTAGATGTCAGCTATTTAATCTATGAAAAGAATGTTGATAATGTCATGTAATACCTTTAGGATCAGCAGTAGTAGTTTCCTCAGGTGCTACTTCTTCACCTGCATTCTTTTCTGGAGACACATGTACCTCAATATCCTCTTCAGGATTCAGCGTGTCATCAACAGCTTTCGAGGATACATGGACATTAGCGTCCTCTTCTGGATTTAAAGTATCATCAACAGCTTCTGTTGATGTATCTTCATTACTCACATTGTCTTCTGGTGCTTCTTCGCTGTCAGTTGCGACGGTCGGATCAACATCATCCTGGAGGCCGAAGTCGCAGTCGTTCAGAGCATCGATCATTAATCGATCCTCTTCATCACGAAGTGTTCTCGGTGTAGCCGGAAGCTGGGTATTCTCCACTGCAAGTGTAGGAGATCGCACCACTTCATCTTCTTTCTCCACGGCTTCCTCCATGGTCTCTACAGCCTCATCCCTCCTCTCTGGGCTGAAAGCTTGAGGTTCAGGGGCGGGTGTAGGAGATGACATTGTAACTCCGGCAATAGCACTAGCCACGACCGATGACATAGGTCGAGGAGTGACTACCTTCTTTCTTCTGAAGACCATTTTCTTTCTGTGTAGAGGTCTCTTTGGACTCTCTACATCTATAACATTTACCGGTCTTTGGATAGAGGTCGGGGTTGCCGCCTCTTCTTTTTGAGTTGACTCGACCTGCTGCCGAGATTGTGAACGGGTCGTGAACCTTTCTGACGATTCCAAGACTAGCTTCTTCTTAGCAACAGGAGAAGAAGGTTCCTCTATCCTCCTCTTCCTCTTTGGCTGGAGATTTGACAACCTTCAAAGAAATGCATAATGGTTCGTTGACTTCTTCCTGGAAGTTGACTTCCCTTGAAGCTTCCAACGGTGCATCGGCCGGTTCACGCTCTTCATCGTTGCCAGGAGCCAACACAACAGTTGCTCCCTTCTTTAATCTGGCCGCTGTCGTGAAGCTGTCGGCGAGACTAAAGTTCTCGGCAAAGGTATTCGCCGATGTGTAAAAGATTGAATATGTGTACAGCATCCGCGGGCCATGGTCGCTCTTCGTCGGCATCGAGAACATTGTTCTTGTGTCTCGAGCATTATAATAAGCCCAAGTCCGGGCGCCATCGATCAAATAACCTTTTCCTTGCAGGCACGTTATGGCGTTACCCACCTGGAATTGGTCATAGCTGAATTGGCGTACAAAACGGCTGGGAAGATAGGGTTCCAAGTAACATTCATCTTCAAATCTGTAGACCAGGTGTGACGGCCGGATCGTCTTCAGACAATCAAATACTGCATGACCCAAAGGCTGCCTCCCAAGATCAACCAGATTTGTAGACATATGTTCATAGCAAGTTGGAGGGGGAACACAGTAGAAATTCCACCCCTTTCCGAGATTCAGAGCACGTCTACAATCTCTTAGACTGGTGTATATCCATTTACTCTTGGAGAATCTTCGTAAGAAGCTTCTGCTGACCGCCCCCATATCTGGGTTCGTCAATGAAGGATAGCGCAGAAGCAACCATCCGAACAAATAAGTGTAGGAAAGCTCCAGCCCAGGGAAGTTCCCTTTCTTGCCTTTCCTCTTGAGCATTGAATCAACAAAAAGGCGGAGACCAGTGTTCGCTCTGCAGGTCATCGCCGATAGCAGGTCCATCCGGTAGCCAAAGACTAAACGGACGGCAGCAAAGAGCACGCCACGATGGAAGCGATCGACGACACTGGCTCCAGGGACGACGAATCATCGAAGCCAGTAGGTGAAGAAACCCGCCAGCTGGGCTTCCTTTGACATGGGCCTATAGCCCATTCTCATGAAACTTTCAATAATATCTCCTATCTTGAAAGGAGGATATTGAAGTTCATCATAAACCTTGATGCCATCTCCTTGTTCTCCTCCATCAATCCTATCACCTCACTATGGCTGAGTGGTCTGAAGAAGTTAGGGTTGCACTTATCGTGTTCCTTAGTCTTCTTCTCCATGATATGGTTGAGGAAGAGATAGGGCAACCACTTTGTCGAGTAGCAAGTGCCAGAGGAACCACTCTTGTAATACAAGGAGCAGATCTTATAGTGGCACAGCAGTTCTTCAAAAACGGCTACCATATCAGCATTCTCTCGACGAAGTCAGTCAAACTCGTCATTGGTTGGAACAAATTCTTCATAGGGGAATTCCCCCATTGGCAAGATCGAGATATACTTCATCTCATGAAGAGCCAGTCCAATCTCTCCTCCAGGCGTCATGAAAGTCCCTGTCCTAAAGTTGTACCTCTCCACTAATACGAGAAACAGATGAGGGTTGGGGTGGAATCTGTATACGGTAGAGTATACCGCCTGGTACAGCTCAATCTCCTTGAGCTTCTCTTCGAACTGAGCCAATATCCAATTGGCTATGCAGTTCCATCTTTTGTTATCTGGATTCACCAGACCTGTCAATCGGATATCCTGATCCGGATATCTTCCCTTAACCTTACCAAATTCATTCGCAAAGATCGGTGTTCTAACTGGCAGCAGGGAGGAGTTCTCCGGTAGAATGCAGCCGGGCTTCAATCCTCTGATCAAGGAGTTGTGACGCTCAGAGGAGCTATAGAACATATCCTTGTTGTTCGGCCCCTTCTTCACACAAATTTTTCCCGTTCTGACTTGCTGGAGAGGAGTTATATCCCAGTCCATCCTCCTAGGATAACTCGCATGAGCATAGCGAGATAGGGGGAGGCACCTGGAAATGTCCGGTAACAGTATCCTTTTCTCGCCTCTCTAAAAGAGTCTCTGTTCAACTCGAGCTCTCGGTTGAGAACTCTTATCAAGAGCCTCACCAAACAGAAACAGAGGCTTCTTATGAGTAATAGCATCAGCGGTTTGCAGAGGCTGCCTGTTCATCAGGCTCAGCAATGTTTCATTGTCCTGAGCTGTTAAGATGGCCTGTCGAGAAGATGGCAGGGCATACTGAGGAAATATCACATGGGACAGATCCTCCTTAAATTCAGGTTCAACCAGAGTCCCTGTAAAGATCTCATATTCTGGGTCTTCTTTGAGATTAACTGCATCAAACAAAGAGACAGAATTCAGTACATATAAAATCAAAGATTCTGTTCAAAAGATTAGCAAATTGTGCAAGCATCAGATTGCGCTATGTGCATGGCATCAGATTGCGCTAAAATATCCAGTTGTGCCAATACATCTACTTACACAAGTCATCAGATTGCGCTGAGCAACTTGCGCAAAGTATCAGTTTCCGCTGGACAGACTTGCGCAAATTGGTAGATTGCGCTGAACATTTGCCAGCGCTTTCCACTGATTGCGTAAGAAAATAGTTTTCATAAAAATAAAAACTATTGTGTGTGTGCAACCCAAACCCTAAAAAGGGCGGCGCAATACAACCAAATCTCTAAAAAAAAGAAAGGTTTGAAGGTTCGACAATGTCAAAGAACCCTAAAAAGGGTTTTTTGATTGAGTCCATCGACTACCTTGCAGCGCAGGGTGACCGACTTCGTGACGAGAAATTCGGGGCGCAGCCCGAGTCGAAGACTCAGCGGGGGCTTTGCCCTTCTCTGCGGCTGAACGTTTGGGGGCCATTGATGTCGACGGAGGAGAATGAGAAGAGTCGAAGATGGCACAAGAGCTTTCTCTCTCTCGAACAAATGGAAACAAGTAAAGAATGACATAAATAAGAATGAGAACTATTTATAGTTTTTCAAAAGAAATAGTCAACTCAGATTGCGCCGAGAAATTAGGAGCTGATTCCTCCAAACGCGCAGTCAAGGCATCACTTGCGCAACTTGATTTTAAAGTCAAAAGTCAAAGTATTTTGAAACTTTGAATATTTTTAAATTTTGAAAACTTTGAAGGGGGCCTTGTAGGTCCTAAAAATCAAGTTGCACCCATCAAAAAAAAGCAAAGAAAATCAGGTTGTGCATCCTTCAAGTGAACTGCACAGAAAATAGATTGCGCAATAATTAAAGTACGCAAGCTGAATTGCACACACATCCAAGCGTGCAAGCTGACGTGGCCGCATCATCATTATCTGACAGAAAATCAGATCTTCTGACAGCTGACAGCTCGAAGAACAAGAAAACTGTTCGTTTCTCGTACAGCACAGCGTTCGAGGACAGCTATACATGCAGCGCAAGCTACCAACCCAATCGAAACGCAGTCTGCCAAATTCCCTGCAGCGCAATTCAATATCAGCGCAGTCTGAAGCCAGCACAGTTCATGTGGCGCACTCCATCAAGATAACTGACAATTTACACGTGGCTTACATGCCATCAATTGCTCACCACGTGGCAACCGTCTGTACACGACCAAGCACATTTTAATCAAACAATGCTACGCGTCTCATACAGTTGGTCCACGATCGAGTAACTGCCAGCGCAGTTCGCTGCTTGTGCAGTCCAATGTCTGCGCAATCCATCCTGCGTAATCCAGAATAACTAAAAATTAGTTATTTCCAGAAATCTATAAATAGAGTTTCAAGTCTTTCATTATAGGGCCCAGATCAGATCAGAGATCATTCAAGTCATCACCTGTCACGACCCGCACCCACTGTGAGGGTACGAGAACGTAACAACGCCCAGCCTACGCCGCAGTGTCGACGGTATAGCGCTGTCCTAGGTCAACATACATCTAACAATATATATCTAAACAGTTTATACTCCCCGAGTGGGGTGACATAACAGTAAAACTCAATCACAACTAAGGAAGAGATAGCACGAAATAAAATAGAACTCAAGGAAGTAAATAGATAAAAGCAGTAATCTAGGATAATCCCAGCAATATCCAACAGTACAAGGTCTCAGATAAAAGAATATATACAACTCATAACTCCAAATAAAGTCTAACTAAGACATGTCTCAAAACTGCATAAAGTAAGATAAGCCTAACTAGTCTAGTCTAGGCAATCGGGGTGATCTCCTCAGCTAAAGCTGGGTCCTTCTGAGGGTCCAGCTCGCAGGTGTCATCTAAGGCTGCCCCGTAGTAAGTGTCCAGGCAAGCCTCCTCCTCGTCCTCTGTAATATTTTCAACAGGTCCAGTCAGGACAGGAGCGAGCACAGTACATCTCAACAATTCATAGCAGGTTAGAAAATATAAACATGCAGTAGAGTAAGATACAGGAAACTGAAAGGAAATACATGATGAAAAAGAGAGAACTGTATGTAAATAGCTACTGTATATAGAGAACTAATAGTGGCTAGTGAAGCAGAGTACAAGATAGCACATGTGAATATGACAGATTTGTACATGATCTACACTAAAGAGTTTGCACATGATCTACACTACAATGGAATTGTTTACATGACTACTAGCACTCCCCCGTTTTTCCCAATCAATACACAAGGATCTAAACAAGTTATGTTATTGTACATGATATCACATGGGGCCCTTAAAAGGGTGCACATGATAGTATACATGAAGGCTCTGTGAACATGAGAGTACAAGATTCACAAGAGTGTACATGTATAATGAAAGCACAGGAGTACATGATGAAAGTGAAACGCACATGACACAATGTACCCGATGCTTCCGAGGGGGATAACATCGCATGAAGAGATCCATATAGTACTAATCCGTGATAATGTCGTGACAGCATAAGTATAGTAATCTAAAGCAGGAATATAATTCTAAGCAGGATATGAAATGATCAGAGAATGTACTCGCCTGTATCTGAGTGTCCAATATGAAAAGTACCGTCCAAGGAGTGGTGTCTGGCTCCTAATCAGAACAGCACAAGTCACAACAAGTCCAGAATAGTAAAATGGAGTTCTACTATGCATTATACATGATTCTAGGTCAATCTAGGCCAAAGTCAACTCTTGGTCAACTTTGGTCAACCCTAGAAGTCAAACTAGGTCAACCTAGTCTAATCAAGTCTAAACTCAACTATCTAGGTCTAACCAGTCATGCTAGGCTCTAACAAGTCTACACTAGACAACACACAACATTCCAAGTATCCATTCACCTATGTATATCCAACATTATATATAGATACATTCATATTGAACTAACACTAAGTATACCTAGGCTAAATACTATATATATACATATATACATACAACTCACAAGTACACATGTATACACATTGCCTAAGCATTGCACACCCACATATAGACACTCATACAAGTTACACATCTACACATTGTATGTGCCTACATACAACCATAGCCTACATGTGCAAAAACTTAGAAATTAGAGAAAGAGAGAGAGGGTGCTAGTGTGTGTGTGTGTGTGCTCAGGAAAATACCAAATAGTGAAGGGTAGTGTGTGTACATACATGCATATAGAATATAAAGAGGGCCTGTGTGTTGTGTGAAAACAAGTGAGAGTGCAAGGGTGTGTGTGTATGTGCTGCTGTGCAGGAAATAGAAAACAGTGAAGAGTGAGGAGAGAGTATGTTTTATGCTACAAGTTATGAGTGAAAGGGGTGAGGGACAATCAATTCTAAACTGGACTGAAAAAGGAAAATCACACACACACAGGAAAAGCATTAAGGGGGCAGTCCATACACAGGTTTTCAAATTCAAGAAAACTCAGTTCAAGAAATTCACAGGTTAAGAAAAAAAGCAAAGGAAATCAACTCAATGTCCCCTTCCTCAATCTCAGTTTTTGAAGAAAACCCAAACAGTTATTAATCTCAGGTTTAGAATCAAATAAACCCAGCCTAGAAGGGAACACCAAACCCAGTTCATGAGAAATGCCAAGGAGAACCAGTGTACTTCAGTACACTATTTTTTTTCCCAGATTGCCAAAGGCAAAACCCAACTTTCAATTAAAACCCATACACCATACTCATCAAAACAGTCCCATTTGAATCTCAGTTAAGAAGAATATCCAACAGTGAGGTATTCCATGAATCTCAAGTCTGTGTAATCTCAGGTTTTTATAAGAACTCAGGAATCAAATGACAGTGTATACACAGGTTTATATATACCAAAACAAACTCAGATAACAATGATTATCAGGTTGAAAGCCATTTCAGTTTGTATCAATTCTCAGGTTTGAGAACAAACTCAGTTAAGTTAAGGAAGCAGGGAAAAACTAATAAATGAATCATTTATTCAATAAATCTCAGTTAGAAACCATCCAGTTTTGAAGAACACAAACAGTAAATTTCAGTTCATATCTTATATTATGAAACATAGGCTCCTATAGCAGTCCACAACCCATCAAACCAACACAAAATTTTCAATCATGGCAAGACAATATATAGGAAACATATTTAGAATCAAACTCAGTATTAAACATCAATGCAGGGGTTAAAATCATTAAACAACATGATTTGGAAAAATTGGAAATGACAAGAAACTAATAGCAGTATTAGGATATGGGTTTTAATGAGGAAATCGAATAGCAATTAGTTAATCATGAACCTAATGCTTGGAAAATGAAAACACCCCTCGTGCACAAGCCCCACAACTCATCTCGTGTCACCCAAAGCCTGACACGGCGTATCCATAACCAGAAATCAAATTTACATACACACAGTGCACTGACAGTGCACTGTCTCGTGCACACGTACACTTGTGTCATGTGCACGACACAAGACACAAGAGGATCTCGTGGTGACACACATGGGTAGCCCACCTATAGGGCTACCTCATGGGCCCACTGGCCTGTGTCCACGAAGTGTCAGGGTCGGACACGAGACCCGTGTCAGTGGCAATAAACCACACTGTGCAGTGCACTGGAAAATCGGTGCGGTTGAGATTTCTCTCAAACCGCTCGATAAGACGAGCTAAAAATTGGTCTGTGACATGTCAGTCACGAGTCCAAAGTGCCACCAAAGTTTCAGCCCAAAACGTGTCGTGTCGTGTCCGCTACAGACCCCGATAGGCAGGGGATCCCTTAGCACGCGCGCGAGCGTGTGCACGCGCGTGTCCACACCACCAAAATGACACAGGATGACACGAAATCTAAGACACAAAGACAGGAAACAGTAAGCAAGAACAAAACCCTATTTTCTATTCAAAAACAATAGATAAACTCGATCGACATGCCCTTTGAGGTATTATGTCGAACACCCTGTCCAAGCACTGATACGTGTCAAGAACGGACACAAATCCTCCGATACTTGACACGAATCCTATCCAGACCTTAGGGGGACCCTTAGGGCTTCCTATTGGTGAAGACAAAATGAAAATCCATGGAGAAATAGGAAAGTTACCTATTGGTAAACAATGGGTGAAAAATCCCCAAATGGAATAATTTCCACAACCACCCAAATCTCACAAATTATTGTTTCCCTGCAAATAACCAATACCAACAGCAAGAGCATTGATTTTAGGTCCTAATGAAATTGGTTTGGGAAAGAAAGGATTTAAATTGGATTTTTAATGAATTTTGGAAGATGGAACTCACCTCTTTCCTTAGAACTTTTGGATGAACCCTAAAAGAGGCTAGCCCTAAAATCTAGGAGGGACTTTATAGTGGAGGAATCCCTAGGTTAAACCTAGTTGGCCGGCCAAGTTGGGTTTGGGTGGGGTTTGAGATAGGTTAGCTAGTCCTATCAAGTTTAGTCACAAAATGACTTGTGAAACCACAAGCCATTTATCAAAACACTTGATTCCTAAATTCCTAATTAAATTTCTAATGAATCAAAAACTACTAACTTAAGTCATAATAGGTTAGCCTAGAGTCACTTGACCTAACCATGTCCAACTAACTAGGGTTAGCTCCTAGGTTGGTCTACAAGGGTCCAAACTAGTCAAAAATCAAACTAGTCCAAATAAATCCAAAATAATTCCTAAAAATTCCCATAAATTCTAACTAATACTAATAATTTTAAATTACCCCAAAAATGACAAATTTACCCTCAAACTAGAATTGTGGTAGTGACAAATCTACCCTCCTTAAAAGAATTTTGTCCTCGAAATTGAAAGGCGAAATGCAACTGATGAGAAGGATAGAAGGTATACCTCAAGGTCCAAAAAGATAGGGGTACCGCTCGCGCATTTCATCCTCCCGTTCCCAGGTAGACTCTTCTGGAGAATGATGCCTCCATGCAACGCGTACCAAAGGTATCACCTGGTTCCTCAGGACCTTCTCCCGTCGATCCAACACCTCCACTGGCTGCTCTGGATAGCTGAGAGAAGGACCCACCTCAATCTCCGAATGATCGAGCACATGGCTAGGGTCAGCCACGTACCGTCTCAACTGTGATACATTAAATACGTTGTGGACCCCCACAAGTGCAGGCGGCAAGTCTAGCCTGTAAGCCACGTCATCGACTCTCCCGCTGATAACGAAAGGGCCAATGAAGCGCGGGCTAAGCTTTCCGCCTCCACCGAAACGTATCATACCACGAGTCGGAGATATCCTCAAGAAAACCTGGTCTCTGACCTAATCACAAGTAAGGTCTCAATTAATATAAATACAAACATGATCAAAAAATCACAAAGAAACACCCTAAATCTAATCCTACTCTAATCTGTACCTCAAACTCCAAGGGCCTCCGGTGGCTATCAGCCCAGTGCCGATGTCTGTCCTGCACCATGCGAAGTCTGTCCCTGATGAGCTTCACCTTTTCGGCCGCATCCACAATCATCTCTGGCCCCAGCAAAGCTCGCTCACCAACATCATCCCAGGATAAAGGTATACGGCACCTACGCCCGTACAGAGCCTCGAAAGGTGACATCTCGATGCTGTCCTGGAAACTATTATTATAGGCAAACTCCACCAAATAAAGATGATCCTCCCATGAACCTTCAAAGTCCAGGACGCACGTTCGCAGCATATCCTCAAGGGTCTGAATAGTCCGCTCTGACTGTCCGTCCGTCTGGGGGTGGTATGCAGTACTAAACTTGAGCTGAGTGCCCAAGCTGGTCTGCAGACTCCTCCAGAAATGGGAAGTAAAACGGCTATCCCGATCTGAGACGATGCTGACCGAAACTCTATGGATCCTGACTATCTGTCGCATATACATCTCCGCCAGCCTCTCTGTAGACGTACCCACCTTGAATGGCAAGAAGTGGGCCGATTTGGTCAACCTATCAACGATGACCCAAATCGCGTCTTTCCCTCCTGGAGTACGCGACAATCCTGAAACGAAGTCCATCGTGATATGCTCCCATTTCCACTCGGGAATGGGCAGTGGCTGCAACAATCCACCGGGCCTCTGCCTCTCTGCCTTGACCTGCTGACAGACCAAGCACCTAGCTACAAAATGGGACACCTTCCATTTCATTCCTGACCACCATACATGCTTCCGCAGATCTCGGTACATCTTGTTGGCACCCGGGTGTATAGAGTACTGAGATCTGTGGGCCTCCTGCATAATCTGCTCTCTGAGCTCCCCGCTAGGCACACATAACCTGGTACCGTGCCTCAGGGCACCATCCTCTGCAAGTGAAAACTCAGGATCCCCCACTCCTATACTGATCTGCTCTCTGATACTCTGTAAAGCCACATCCTCGAACTAGGTCGTCTTGATCCTGTCCACCAAGTCTGACTGAATCTGCATCCCTCATAGCTGCATCTGCACTCCCGGCACGATCACCTCAATCCCAAGGCTCTCCAAGTCGGCAAGCAAATGCCGATCCATGGTCAGACATATGGCTGTCGGATACCTACTCAAGGCATCGGCAACCACGTTGGCTTTCCCTGGATGATACTGCAGTGCAATTTTGAAGTCCTTCATCAACTCCAACCATCTGCGCTGTCTCATGTTCAACTCCTTCTGAGTGAACACATACTTAAGGCTCTTGTGATCTGTGAAGATCTCCACCCTCTCACCATACAGATAATGCTTCTACAGCTTCAAAGCAAAAATTACTGCTGCCAGCTCCAGGTCGTGGGTAGGGTAGTTCTTCTCATGGGGACGTAACTGCCTGGAAGCATAGGCAATCACCTTCCCTTGCTGCTGCAACACACAACCCAGCCCCTTCCCTGAAGCATCATTATAAATAGTGAATCCACCTGATCCTGAAGGCAACGTCAGAATCGGAGCTGTCATCAGCCGCTTCTTCAACTCATCAAAAGCCGCCTGACACTCCTCTGACCATACATACTCTGCATCCTTCCGGGTCAACCGTGTCAACGGCTCTGCAACCCGGGAGAAATCCTGTACGAATCTTCGATAGTATCCTGCCAGCCCCAGGAAGCTCCTGATCTCTGCAACTGAAGTCGGCGCGGTCCATGCCTCAACTGCTATAATCTTCTTGGGGTCAACTGAAATACCATCTCCAGTCACCACATGCCCCAAGAAGTCCACCCGGTCCAAGAAGAACTCACACTTGGAGAGCTTTCCGTAAAGCTTCTCCTTCCTGAGAATCTCCAGCACTATCCTCAAATGCTCCTTGTGCTCCTCCTCAGTCTTTGTGCTCCTCCTCAGTCTTGGAATATATCAAGATATCATCAATAAACACCACTACAAACTGATCCAGATACTGATGGAACACCTTGTTCATAAGGTTCATAAACACTGCGGGTGTATTGGTTAGCCCAAACGGCATAACCAAAAACTCGAACTGCCCGTACCGCGTCCTGAAAGCGGTCTTAGGAATATCCTCCCCCTTCACCTTCACCTGGTGATATCCCGACCTCAGATCAATCTTGGAAAATACCCGAGCTCCGCTCAACTGGTCAAACAGATCGTCGATCCGCGGCAGTGGGTATCTGTTCTTGATCGTGAGGTTGTTGAGTGCCCTATAGTCAATACACATGCATACTGACCCATCCTTCTTTGGCACGAACAACACTGATGCACCCCATGGCGACAAACTCGAGCGGATGAAGCCCTTGTCCTGTAGCTCATCCACCTGCTTCTTCAACTCCACCAGCTCGCTGTTGTTCACCCGATAGACATGCTGAAAGATGGGTTCCGCTCCTGGAACCAAGTCTATCGAGAACTCAATGTCCCTGTCTGGTGGCAGTCCCGGCAACTCCTCTGGGAAAACATCCATTTACTCTGCTATCAAGGGGTGTGGAATCGTCTGCTCCTCTACCGAGACTCCACAGAAGACTCCGCTGCTCTGCTCTGCCTGACGTCTGGAGTACTCGAACTCTGGCTCCCCTGGCGCTCTGAAGAGAACTCTACTCCCTCTGCAATCAATGCTGGCGTGGTGCCTGTTCAACCAATCCATGCCTAGTACTATATCGTAGTTCGGCAATAGCATTACGAGCAGGCTCACCTCCAACTCACGGCCTCCCAAAACTACTCTCCGACCCTTACAAACATCACTCACGAGGATAATACCACCCCCGGTCATGATCTTGTAAGTCCTAGGCAACGATTCAGCTATGATACCATGTCTAATCACAAAAGATACTGATATGAAGCTATGCGAAGCACCGGAATCAAATAAGGTAAATGTTGGACTGGAGTCAAGAAGAATCGAACCTGCAATTAGCTCTCCAGTCACCTCTGCCTCTCCAGCTGCCATGGCGAAAGCTCGCCCCTGCTGGCCTCCCCTGGTCTGCTGCTGGTGCTGGACAAACCTCTGCTGCTACGTCGGCAGGGCTGGTCCCCTCTGCTGGCCCACTGGAGCTCTGGCTCCACCTCCGGGAGCTGCTCGTCCTCCAGACCTAGGACAATCCCTCATCTGATGATCTGCTGCTCCGCAAAGAAGGCACTTTCCGAGCCTCTTTCTGCACTCGTTGAAGACATACCCAGGCTTCTTGCAGAAGGTGTAACTGACTGTCTGGTGCCTGGGTGCCTGATGCTGAAACTGCTGCTGGTGCGCTGGCCTCTGCTGAATCGGCTGCGGCTGGAACTGCCTCAGCTGCTGATGCTAGAAGTGGAGCCTCTTGGCCTGGCCCCCGCTGCTGCTGCCTCCAACTGGGTCTTTCCCCCTCTTGAGCCTAAGCTCAAGGTCATCCTCTGCTAGCAAGACTCCCGTCAAGATCTCCTCAAACGTAGCATCTCTGTTCCCCTTGGTCAGGGACTTGACCTCCTTGACCAGACCCTTTCGAAACCTCTGGGCCTTCGCTGTCTCGCTCAACCCCTCAACATACCTGCCGAGACGGCCAAACTCTCCCACATACTCCTCTACTGAGAGGCTCCCCTGGACCAAGCTCTCAAATTGCATCTCCAAGGCTCTGACTGCTGAATCTGGGAAGAACTTCTTCTTGAAGAAGCCCCTGAACTGCATCCAAGTCTGCCCTGGTACCCCCACCCTGGGGTCCGACTGATACCAGGTGCGAGCAAGATCTCGCATCCGGCTAGCTGTGGCCTCGATCTGAAGGTCTGCTGGAATCCTGGCCAAGCGAAAGATCTCCTCCATATGCTCGATCCACTCGTCGGCATACAGGATCCCCTCTGTCCCCATGAAGTCCCTGGGGCTCATCATCTGAAACTGCTCGATCCTCGGTGTCCTCTGCTGCTGTACCACTGGTCGAGCTGTGGCTGTCGTGACGGCCAACTCCATACCTCTGTCCTGCCGAGCCTGCTGTCGGTCCATGAACTGCTGGAAATACGCGAACATCTGAGCTGCGTCTATATGTCCTGGAGGCGGTGGCGGCTGGAAAGGATCCTCTGGAAAGACCGGGTCCTGCCTCCCAGTCGGTGGATACATACCCCCTGCTGCGGCTGCCGAGGTCTCAACACGAGCTGAGGTGGCAAGAGCTGCAGTCCCCTGGCCTCGCCGTGCTGGCTGAGAGGTAGCAGTCCCCTCTATAGCATCCTCATGGACGGCACGCTGCGATCGAGTCTCTACCATCCTGAAGATAGACAAACAAGAGTATCAATTTCTGAGAAAGAAGCGAAATAACAAATGCGGACAATTTTAATTCAAAGAATCAGCTGACAAAGGATTTAGATGGCAATAAAAGAAATTTTCAAAAGTGATTGAGTATCTTAAAATTAATGTCTTATATCCTATAACAGGCTGCAGTGATACTCTAGTTCGAGTACCACTACACTTCTATTCTAGACCTGCATGGGCCACCACTAAAAATGTGTTACGACCCGTACCCACTGTGAGGGTACAAGAATGTAACAACGCCCAGCCTACGCTGCAGTGTCGGCTGTAGAGCGCTGTCCTAGGTCAACATACATCTAACAATATATATCTAAACAGTTTATACTCCCCGAGTGGGGTGACATAACAGTAAAACTCAATCACAACTAAGGAAGAGATAGCACAAAATAAAATAGAACTCAAGGAAGTAAATAGATAAAAGCAGTAGTCTAGGATAATCCCAGCAATATCCAACAGTACAAGGTCTCAGATAAAAGAATATATACAACTCATAACTCCAAATAAAGTCTAACTAAGACATGTCTCAAAACTGCATAAAGTAAGATAAGCCTAACTAGTCTAGTCTAGGCAATCGGGGTGATCTCCTCAGCTAAAGCTGGGTCCTCCTGAGGGTCCACCTCGCAGGTGTCATCTAAGGCTGCCCCGTAGTAAGTGTCCAGGCAAGCCTCCTCCTCGTCCTCTATAATATTTTCAACAGGTCCAGTCAGGACAGGAGCGAGCACAGTACATCTCAACAATTCATAGCAGGTTAGAAAATATAAATATGCAGTAGAGTAAGATACAGGAAACTGAAAGGAAATACATGATGAAAAAGAGAGAACTGTATATAAATAGCTACTGTATATAGAGAACTAATAGTGGCTAGTGAAGCAGAGTACAAGATAGCACATGTGAACAGGACAGATTTGCACATGATCTACACTAAAGAGTTTGCACATGATCTACACTACAATGGAATTGTTCACATGACTACTAGCACTCCCCCATTTTCCCCAATCAATACACAAGGATCTAAACAAGTTATGTTATTGTACATGATATCACATGGGGCCCTTAAAAGGGTGCACATGATAGTATACATGAAGGCACTGTGAATATGAGAGTACAAGATTCACAAGAGTGTACATGTATAATGAAAGCACAGGAGTACATGATGAAAGTGAAACGCACATGACACAATGTACCCGATGCTCCCAAGGGGGATAACATCGCATGAAGAGATCCATATAGTACTAATCCGTGATAATGTCGTGACAGCATCAAGTATAGTAATCTAAAGTAGGAATATAAATCTAAGCAGGATATAAAATGATCAAAGAATATACTCGCCTGTATCTGAGTGTCCAATATGAAAAGTACCGTCCAAGGAGTGGTATCTGGCTCCTAATCAAAACAGCACAAGTCACAACAAGTCCAGAATAGTAAAATGGAGTTCTACTATGCATTCTACATGATTCTAGGTCAATCTAGGCCAAAGTCAACTCTTGGTCAACTTTGGTCAACCCTAGAAGTCAAACTAGGTCAACCAAGTCTAATCAAGTCTAAACTCAACTATCTAGGTCTAACCAGTCATACTAGGCTCTAACAAGTCTACACTAGACAACACACAACATTCGAAGTATCCATTCACCTATGTATATCCAACATTATATATAGATACATTCATATTGAACTAACACTAAGTATACCTAGGCTAAATACTATATATATACATATACATACAACTCACAAGTACACATGTATGCACATTGCCTAAGCATTGCACACCCACATATAGACACTCATACAAGTTACACATCTAGCCTACATACAACCATAGCCTACATGTGTAAAAACTTAGAAATTAGAGAAAGAGAGAGAGAGGGTGCTAGTGTGTGTTTGTGTGCTCAGGAAAATACCAAACAGTGAAGGGTAGTGTGTGTACATACATGCATATAGAATATAAAGAGGGCCTGTGTGTTGTGTGAAAACAAGTGAGAGTGCAAGGGTGTGTGTGTATGTGCTGCTGTGCAGGAAATAGAAAACAGTGAAGAGTGAGGAGAGAGTGTGTTTATGCTACAAGTCATGAGTGAAAGGGGTGAGGGACAATCAATTCTAAATTGGACTGAAAAAGGAAAATCACACACACAGGAAAAGCATTAAGGGGGCAGTCCATACACAGGTTTTCAAATTCAAGAAAACTCAGTTCAAGAAATTCACAGGTTAAGAAGAAAAGCAAAGGAAATCAGCTCAATATCCCCTTCCTCAATCTCAGTTTTTGAAGAAAACCCAAACAGTTATTAATCTCAGGTTTATAATCAAATAAACCCAGCCTAGAAGGGAACACCAAACCCAGTTCATGAGAAATGCCAAGGAGAACCAGTGTACTTCAGTACACTGTTTTTTTTCCCAGATTGCCAAAGGCAAAACCCAACTTTCAATTAAAACCCATACACCATACTCATCAAAACAGTCCCATTTGAATCTCAGTTAAGAAGAATACCCAACAGTGAGGTATTCCATGAATCTCAAGTCTGTGTAATCTCAGGTTTTTAAAAGAACTCAGGAATCAAATGACAGTGTATACACAGGTTTATATATACCAAAACAAACTCAGATAACAATGATTATCAGGTTGAAAGCCTGTCACTCTCCGATCCTGGAATACGTATTTTAATACGTAAACCGATAAATTGTATTTACCTTGTATTTTTACTATATTTATTATGCTGTATTTCTTCATGCATTTCCTAAAATATTCGACAAAATATTATTTTCTAATTTATTTCCTGCATTTGGGCCTACAATTTTGGCTCATTTGGGTAACCTCTTCTTGGTTCACCAATGGTTCATCATGAACCCATGGGTCCAAGATCTATATATATAACTCATCTCATTCTCTCTCCTCTCATTTATTTCCTCTCATTTATTTCCTCCACCAACCAAATATTTCCTCCAACAACCAAGGCAAGTACCAACTTGCTCAAGAGATGGGTCCATAATTTTGTCAATGATTTCTTACAAAATTATTTGCCAAAATATGTTCTTCTCCTCAACCTATACTAGTTTAGAACTTGGAAGTTTCCATTTTGAAGCTTTGATTTTTGTAGATCTAGGTTTACTTTATTTTCAGATTTCTTGGGTTTTGATCTACTTAATCTTGTTATTTCCTAGTTTTGATGGTTCCATGTTGTAGAGGATCTCGTTCTACCCCATTTTGACCTAAGGAAGTTCTGATTTGGGCTCCGGATGAAGGTTTTGTGTACCTTGGAAGCCATGGTTGCTTGGCTCCTCTTCTCGGACAAGTGGAGAAGAAGAGCAGTACTTGACCGCATGAATCTTCATGCGGCAAGTCTCTGGCCGTATGGCCTTTCCAGCCGTATGAGACTCGTTCGAGCTCAGCCGCATGGAAAGTCCTTCCTAGCCGCACAAGACTTGCTTGAGTACTTGACCGCATGAATCTTCATGCGGCTAGTAATTGAGCCGCATAGCCTTGTTCAGACTCAGCCGCATGAGCCCCTGTTATCTTGAGTCGCATGAACTTCATGCGGCTAGCTTTCAGCCGCATGAGTTCTTTTTGCACCTAGCCGCATATGTGCTACTGTTTTGGGCCGCATAAGGCCCATCCATCATCCAGCCGTATATGTATCGCCCATGCTCAGTCGCATAGGACTTCGTCTGATCATAGCCGCATAAGCTGACACCCCTTCGCCCGCATGAATCCGCCTTTCCAGCCGCATGCGCCTTGGGCTCCCTGAGCCGCATGAGCGTGCAGTCCCAGCCGCATGAACCTGTATTGACCCAGCCGCATGGACTCACTCCCCTTGAGCTGCATGGACTTTGTGCCCTATCTTGTTACCTTATTATTATTGTTATTATATATATATTATATGCCCATTTTATATCCTTACGCCTTTTGTCCTGAGCATGATATGAGCACTAATGTGACCCCAGAGAACAAAGTGTTCCTCCCTGATACATGTACCTGAATGTCCCAGTTCTTGTTCATGCTCGACAAATGACTCGTAACTCCACGTGGCGTATTTGCAATGATGCATTACACTAAGAAGGGTAGAACATGTTGACATACTGATTGACATGGATCCTCTTTGGGGTACTCGTACTAAAGTACGACTTTAGGAGGATAATCATGCAGGCCACAGCATAAAAATCCAAGATTTCACCTAGGGTTAAATTAGGCAACTAAATATACTAGATGCATGGGGAGGGCAAAATTCCGAGATCGTGTTACACCAGCCGCCTTGAGATACTGTCTTGACACGCCGGCTGGTCTCCACGGATACTGTGTCATCTGCATCGAGTGGATGACTGTATCCGATTAATTCTTGCTATATATTATATGTTTTAGCAAGGTGGCCTTACGAGGGACCGGTGCTCAATCATACCTGTCTACGCGAACCCCTGGGCTGGCTAGCCTTGCTGGAAGAATACGATCTGAGGATTTCTACATAACATAATGCGAGGATAACCTCGTCCCACTAGAAACTCGTAGACTTGATTGGCCGTGAAAACGACTTGCTTGTACCCTATTACCTTCCGTGAGTAACTGAGGGAAGCGGATTGTCATGGTAAGTGATCCAACCCATGTTCTTGTTTGATTGTTGGGTTGGTTATCGTACTATGATAGGCTGTGGACCAAAGTTATGAACGGAAGACTTATTCTGATTTTGGAGTGCTACTTCTGTGAATGACTGAGGAACATGGTCTATCATGGTACATGATCCAACCCATGTTCTTGTTTGATTGTTGGGTTGGTTATTGTGCTGCGATAGGCTATCGACCGAAGTCACGATCAGGAGATTTTATTGTTTATACCTTTTAACTTATGTGAAAGTTATAGAGTACGACACGTCCCGACTCCATGCGGCACCTTTTGTCCTTGTTTGGTTGTAAGGGTGCCATATGGGTTCGAGGATGTTGCGCTACCCTATAATAGTAGCATAAGTATTACCATTATCAATCATTCTATTTAACTGGGTTTTTAATTTTAACTCTTGTGCCCCTTTGGCGGTACTTGCTATTCGGGGCTGACCCCGCTGGTTTTGTTTGGCCAGATCCCGTAGCAGAGCCTGAGGACACGATCTTCCTCCCTGACATCCATGGGGCATACTAGGAGCATGGCAGTTCGGGGACTCGAGTGGGTTCCTTCTCCACCACTCCTGCTTATACTTTTGCGGCGTTTAGCCACCGGCACCTGTTAGCCGGATTACTTGATATTTTGTGTCAGTACATAATTGTAATTAAACAGACTACAGCTGTGTATAATTTTGTACTTCTGACTCTCCGAGATAGCTAAATTATAAAGCTAGTCTCTCATGATCATTTTGGTAAAGCGTCGGGAACGCCTTACTGCTTTATCTTTAATATTCATTTATTGCTAATGTGATTCGATTGATTGAGACATAGAACTCTGTGGGACCATAGGAGACTTGATTGTAGCATGTACCCCCTAGTCTCTCGACAGCCACGATCGTCGTATGACGTTACGTACCTCATATGGTGTAGCTGGCCTAGTCCGTCTCCGTATTTCGGTACTGGGGCGTGACAAAGCCATTTCAGTTTGTATCAATTCTCAGGTTTGAGAACAAACTCAGTTAAGTTAAGGAAACAGGGAAAAACTAATGAATGAATCATTCATTCAATAAATCTCAGTTAGAAACCATCTAATTTTGAAGAACACAAATAGTAAATTTCAGTTCATATCTTATATTATGAAACATAGGCTCCTATAGCAGTCCACAACCCATCAAACCAACGCCAAATTTCCAATCATGGCAAGACAATATATAGGAAACATGTTTAGAATCAAACTCAGTATTAAACATCAATGTAGGGGTTAAAATCATTAAACAACATGATTTGGAAAAACTGGAAATGACAGGAAACTAATAGCAGTATCAGGACATGGGTTTTAATGAGGAAATCGAATAGCAATTAGTTAATCATGAACCTAATGCTTGGAAAATGAAAACACCCCTCGTGCACAAGCCCCACAACTTATCTCGTGTCACCCAAAGCCTGACATGGCGTGTCTATAACCAGAAATCAAATTTACATACACACAGTGCACTGACAGTGCACTGTCTCGTACACACGTGCACTTGTGTCGTGTGTACGACACAAGACACGAGAGGATCTCGTGGTGACACATATGGGTAGCCCACCTATAGGGCTACCTCATGGGCCCACTGGCCTGTGTCCACGAAGTGTCAGGGTCGGACATGAGACCCGTGTCAGTGGCAATAAACCACACTGTGCAGCGTACTGGGAAATCGGTGCGGTTGAGATTTCTCTCAAACCGCTCGATAAGACGAGCTAAAAATTGGTCTGTGACATGTCAGTCACGAGTCCAAAGTGCCACCAAAGTTTCAGCCCAAAACGTGTCGTGTCGTGTCCGCTACAGACCTCGATAGGCAGGGGATCCCTGTAGCACGCGCGCGAGCGTGTGCACGCGCATGTCCACACCACCAAAACGACACAGGACGACACGAAATCCAAGACACAAAGACAGGAAACAGTAAGCAAGAACAAAACCCTATTTTCTATTCAAAAATAATGGGTAAACTCGATCGACATGCCCTTTGAGGCATTATGTCGAACACCATGTCCAAGCACTGATATGTGTCCAGAACGGACACGAATCCTCCGATACTTGACACGAATCCTATCCAGACCTTAGGGGGACCCTTAGGGCTTCCTATTGGTGAAGACAATGAAAATCCATGGAGAAATGGGAAAGTTACCTATTGGTGAACAATGGGTGAAAAATTCCCAAATGGAATAATTTCCACAACCACACAAATCTCACAAATTGTTGTTTTTCTGCAAATAACCAATACCAACAGCAAGAGCATTGATTTTAGGTCCTAATGAAATTGGTTTGGGGAAGAAAGGATTTAAATTGGATTTTTAATGAATTTTGGAAGATGGAACTCACATCTTTCCTTAGAACTTTTGGATGAACCCTAAAAGAGGCTAGCCCTAAAATCTAGGAGGGACTTTATAGTGGGGGAATCCCTAGGTTAAACCTAGTTGGCCGGCCAAGTTGGGTTTGGGTGGGGTTTGAGCTAGGTTAGCTAGTCCTATCAAGTTTAGTCACAAAATGACTTGTGAAACCACAAGCCATTTATCAAAACACTTGATTCCTAAATTCCTAATTAAATTTCTAATGAATCAAAAACTACTAACTTAGTAATAATAGGTTAGCCTAGAGTCACTTGACCTAACCATGTCCAACTAACTAGGGTTAGCTCCTAGGTTGGTCTACAAGGGTCCAAACTAGTCAAAAATCAAACTAGTCCAAATAAATCCAAAATAATTCCTAAAAATTCCCATAAATTCTAATTAATACTAATAATTTTAAATTACCCCAAAAATGACAAATTTACCCTCAAACTAGAATTGTGGTAGTGACATCACTAGAGATCGGGAGTTCTTGCCAAAGTGCTGTTGCATTCTTCAGAGGCTACTGTCTTCAAAGTTCACATCGTCCAAGGGATAAAGCGATCGTCTTTAGATCGGATTCCTATAGTTGTGCTTTCCCAGAATTCTTGTAATTTTCTTACAAAGTTTGTGAAATAAAGAACAACTTTTGTTTTTGCAAACAAATATATACACAAAAATTTACGAGATGAATTTTGGACATAGTGGGATGTTGTAGAAGAGTGTTAGGAACATTAACAAGAGATTAGTTGCTGCCATGGGATCTCCTAAGGGCGCACGAACAGCAGTGCACCGAATTCAGTTTCAGCCTGGACACCTCCGATGGAGGGGCTATTTTGAGGGAGTTAAAGTGAGTTTTGATGAAAAGTTTGTAAAGAGAAAATGGTGAGACCAGAGAGAGGAAGAAGAATACTAAATTTGAGAGAGAAATACTTACTATAGAGAGAGATATGGCCGGAATGGTGGAGACTAGTTGAATTCGGATTCAGCTTTGGGTAGGGGTGGCAAGATGGTTGTTTGGAGGAAAATTGAGAAGAATTTTGGAGATGGTTTATGAAGAGAAAATATTATGAAGTGGGTTAGAAAGAAGTTTTGTTCAGATGCTATGAGGTAATAAGGTGAGGAGAAGTCTATATATAGCCAACCATTAAAGGGGAGGTGAAGGGTTAAGTGGAGTGTTAATGGTTGGGAGTTTTTGTAGGTTATGGAAATGGAATGGTTAAGGGTGCTTGGGGGTTATGGAAGATGAATAAGTGGGGGGATTGGCTGCCCATTTATTGTACTTGATCACAATTGAGTCCAACCTATAGTGGTTAAGTGGTGAGTTAATGGTTGGGTCAAGTCCAAAGTATATAGGGCTGGAATTATTTCTAATAGGTTAAGTATTAGAATTTGGATGTCATATCATTATGTTTGTTATTTTGTAGAGAGGACAATAGTATATAATGTTTGGTATGAACCATGTGGAGGTATGGAAATATTTCGGTTGAGTTTGGACCAGCTAAGTCAACCAGTAGCTCAATAGGACTAGAGATTGTGTCATTAGGATTTACAATGAAGAAAATATATAAAAGTCTAATTTTTTATAAAATATAAATTAATATTAAAAAAATATCCAAAAATTTAGGGAGCTTACAGGAGATACCAATGAGGTCGTAAAACTTTTACGTACTCAATTTGAAAGTTTAAAACAGAAGGACGACTTGTAGAAGCTTGGGATTAAGCAGCCTAATCCCATAGAATGGAAAGAAGTCCAATTTTCCCCCAAGTACAAACCCCCTACGATTATGTTGTTTGATGGCAGCACATCGCCAAGTCAATACCTCAATCACTTTGAGGTAATGACTGATCAACTCCAGCCAAATGATGCTCTACTCACTAGAGTGTTTGTCGAATGTTTAGCGGGTGCAGCTTACGACTGGTACCGTAGTTTGCCAGATGGTTGTATAACCTCTTTTTCTGGATTCAAATAAATGTTCTTGGAACGATTTTATGAGGGAATAAATGACGTGACTATGTCTGCACTCATTAAAATTAAACAGCAACACATTAAAACAACTGAAAGGTTCATTGAACGATTCCGCCGTGAGGTACTCAAAATGCCGCTTGAAACTCCAGATGCTCTGACTATAGACTCTTGCAAATCAAACATGTTGCCTATAATCAGCATGTGGATCAGATCGACACAGTTCCAGGATTGGCCTTCATTCATAGTGAATGCTAAAGCGGCAGAAAAAAGTGCTGACATGTTCAAATAATTAGGTATTCAGATACCAAATCTTGACAAAGATGAACATGCTACACCTAATAATAATGGCCGTCAGAACAATCGCAAGAGTAAAGAGACTTTGGCTATCAATGTCAAAGGCAAAGAAACTTTAGTCGTAAACATAGGTCAATCAACACCTACACCAACGTTACCACCACAGAAGGCCCCACGTCCGAAAGAAAAATATTCTTTTGATGAAGATGATGTCATGAGTATCTTTGACTGTCTGATCAAGAGAAATAAACTTCAACTACCAGAGGCAAATTTGCTAGATGAAGTAGGTAAAACTGACCACCCCAAATATTATATTTACCACAGATTTATCGGACATCCGACTCGAGCATGCTATGTGCTTAAAGGCAAGATCCAGGAGATGGTTAATTCTGGCGCTATTACTCTCTAATAAAACAAAAAAACTATAACAAATAATGTCGTCTCTCTACAGTTTGGCAATTTTTTGGCTCAACTTGAGCAGGATGGCGTCATTCCTATCTCGAGAACCACTTTAGATATTGTTAATATCCCATATGCCAGAACTGATGGTCTTGTTCCTTTGTCTACTGATAAGGAAGAGATTATGTGGATCCATCCAGATTTGGTGGCTGACTTTGAAGCAACTTCTTTATCCATAAAGTCCAAGAAAGCAACCAAATACAAGTCATGTCACATGACTTCGTTGGGTGAACATTGTCCTCCATCTTTAACTACCACTTTCACTTCTGCTGCAGATCCTTCTTCTTTCTCCCCTTCTGAGAAAATACTGTCAAAGCCAAAAGCCAAATATCAACCAGCTTTCCATCTGTATAGTCAACAGTCCCGTGAACTAATGACAAAGATGGGATATGATCTACAAAAGGCTCCCGACTTGAATCATGGAAAAGGTTCTCCAGTACCTCTTTCTCTATGCCTTTCACATAACCAATCTCGGGTTGGTTTGGGTTACAGAACGAACTCTTCATCTTGTCAAAAGAAACCTTCCAGAAGCAAGACCCAGGCAAAAAGTTGTAATATGATAACTTTTGAACCTGTATCTGAGGAAGAGGCCTTAACTGGTACCAGGTCTGGAAAAATTTACCTAAGAGATTATTCAGAAGGCCAGGAGAACCCTGCTCTAGCTCCAGAGACTCTTCCAGCATCATCTTCTCCTACTGTTAATGTTCTACTAATTTTATCACCTCCAGTGGAACCAACTCCTTCCAAACCAACGACAGCTGACAAAGAAAAATAGCATGTTCGCTTTGACAACGTATTGAAGAAGACTCCAGTTCTAGGACTCGAAAAGCCATATAACTTTGATATACTAGCTCAACTGGCTAATACCCCGGGAAGGTTATCAATTTTTGGACTACTGCGTCTCTCAAAAGAAATTCGAGAGACATTGAGTGAAGCCTTGATGCAAGTTGATACTTGTCTAGCACTCCTCAAGAAGCCAGAGGAGGAGCCTGTAACTTGCTTTTATTGTCATAGTGTGATAGAGCTAATGCCTAACATCACCTTTACACAAGATGATATGTTGTTGGAAGATAATCGTCATGACCGACCCCTCTACTTTTTAGGATATGTCGATTCTATGAAGGTTGATCGCATCTTGATCGACCCTAGGTCTGCGCTTAGCATCATGCCAAAGACTTTACTAGATGCCTTAAAGATTCCTATACATAATCTTTCAACAACCATCACGACAATCCTGGAATTTAATTCTGGAAGAAGTGAACTTTTGGGAAAAATCTGCCTGAAAGTTCAAATAGGCAATCTTCGTACAAAGGTTACTTTTTGCATAATCGATAATCATGGCTCCTATAATGCCTTGCTGGAAAAACCCTTTCTACATGAGCATAATATTGTACCTTCCACTCTACACCAATGCTTCAAGTATGTATACGTCAATGGAGAGGTCCAAAAAGAAGTAGCTGACCTAAATCCTTTCAGGGGCATTGAAGCATATTGTACTAATTCCTGGATGTACAAGAAAGAATTCATAAAGGTTGTATTAGTGATGGATAGTGAGAAAGATCAGAAGGATACTTTAAAAGATGTTCTCATAATCCCTGTTAAAGTACGTACTACTCGTCCCTCTTCTTCTCAGGCGTTGACTATCCATCTTTCCTCTCATAACAAATAGCTTCCTGCTGTAGAAAGGGAACAAAGAGAGCTCACCTCTTCTGAGCCTCTTGTTATCGACCTTTGTCGTAACAAACCTTCTCCTTCTCCTCCTTCGGTTATCAACCTTCCTAAGCCTTCTGTTAAGGCCAAAAATCCTTCCTCTTCTCCTCTGGTTATCAACCTTACTAAGCCTTCTATTAAGGCTAAGAATCCTATTGTAAATGATGATGTACAAATCAATAAAGTAGCATCTCCTTTACAGTATACTGATATTTTTTATTATAGTCAATGTTATTTAAAAATGCTAGATAACTTTGAACCACTTACCATAGGAGCAGTTCAACCTCTCCAAGACGAAGTATTGCTTGAACCAATGCAGAACTCCTTCTTCTTAGTTCCTGCCAGGAAGAAAGATGAACTTTCAATACTTCTTAGTAAAGGGACAAAACAGAAGATCATGCCCGATAGTGAAGAAGAAAATCACGATAACGGAAGACTTCAACTACGTCGTTATAGTCAACAATCAAAAAATATCATTCAAAAGATGGGTCATAATTTTAAAGCTGGTTTAACGGTGGTAAAGGAAGACGAACTCCTATTCATATCCCTGCTCCAAAAGAAAAATCACAACAATATTACAGCAAAACGAAGCGGGGATTGGGTTATACTTCGCCAATTCTGACTCCAGAAGCCTCCAAATATAATGAAGAAGAACGATCTAACTCTTCTGATTCTATCTCATGGGATTCAGACACCAGTGTAGGGCACGTCTATCGAGTGACTCTATCTTCCAATATGGTAACTACAAAGTTCTCGGAAGACGATGAAGACATTGCCGAAGCCTCTGAATCTGATTCTTGGGCACAAAGGATGGATACTCAATGGGAGCTTCGCTTCGAACAACGTGAGCCACCTACCGAAGCTCAGTTGGTTCAAGTCGATGTTGGAGATGAAACTTCCCCAAAACCAATATTCGTCAGCAAAAGCCTCCCTGAAGTGGATAAACAAAAACTAATCCAACTTATTAAGGAATACATTGATGTATTTGCTTGGATCTATGAAGATATGTCAGGATTAGATCCTCATATTGCTACCCATAAACTCAATATTATATCGAATATAAGGCCAGTCAAGCAACAACAATGTCAATTTTGACCTGACATTATGGATGCCATAGAAGCCGAAGTCAATAAATTCATCGCCTGTAGCTTCGTCAGAGAAGAACAACATCCGGACTGGGTGGCTAATATTGTCCCAGTTTTGAAGAAAACAAAGAAGGTCTGAGTCTGTATCGACTTTAGAGACCTTAATGAAGCTTGTCCCAAAGACGAATTTTCTCTTCCAATTACTGATGTCATGATCGACAATACTTGCGGATTTGAACGAATGTCTTTTATGGATGGATTTTTAGGATATAATCAAATCAAGATGCATTTAGAAGATGATAAACATCTTTTCGTACTACCCTTGGAGTTTATTGCTACACTGTCATGCCGTTTGGTCTCAAAAATGTTGGTACAACTTATCAGCGGACCATGAGTACTATCTTTCGTGATCATTTGCAAAAGACAGTTGAATGCTATGTAGACAATATTGCTGTCAAAAGTCGTCTAAATGAAGACCACATTTAAGACTTGAGAACTATATTCGATCTAATGCGCCAGCATCAACTCAAGATGAATCCTACCAAGTCATTTTTGGGAGTCTCTAGTGGCAAATTTCTTGGATTTGTTATTACCTATAAAGGTATACATGTTGACCCTGAGAAAATTAAAGTCATTCAAGAGATGTGTCCTCCACGCAACCTAAAAAAGCTACGAGGATTCCAGGGACGGCTTGCATACATTAGGAGATTCATCTCAAATCTCTCTGGACGCTGTAGACCGTTCACTCAACTCATGAAGAAAGGTGTGTCTTTTATTTGGACTGAAGAATGCTCTCTTTTCGGAAATTCTTTCAACAAGAAAAAGGGATTTGGGGTTTCAAGAAGGGGTTCAACAAGCATTTTAAGACATAAAGCTGTACTTGATGAACCCTCCAGTTCTAGTGCCTCCAGTCTCAGGAATACCCTTCCTGATGTATGTTCGAGCGATGGACCATTCACTAGGATCTTTATTAGCTCAGAAGAATAAGAAAGATCACGAACAGGCTATCTATTATCTTAGTCGTACGAATATTGGAGCTGAACATCGATACACCCCAGTAGAAAAAGAATGTCTAGCTTTCATGTTTGTTGTTCAAAAGATGAGACATTATATCACTAGCTAAACTATTCATGTTATTTCTAGAGTTAACCCTATCCGGGTCTTGATGAAGAAGCCCAGTACCCTCAATTCCAGGCTTGCAATATGGGCCATATTGTTAACACAATATGATATGGTTTATGTTTCTCAAAAGTCTGTTAAGGGTCAAGCCCTTGCTGACTTCCTGGCAGCTCATCCAATTCCTGAAACATCTAAACTCTATGACGAGATTCCAGATAAAACTTTGGAATCTAACTTGATTTCAGAAGAAATTTTTACCTGGCGTCTATTCTTTGATAGTGCATCCAGAATCGAACCAAAAGGTACTATTGTCGCTGGAGTTGGAATTTTCCTCTTCTCACCAGAAGGGTTGACTATTCAAAGAGCTTATTCTTTAGATGAGTCGTGTTCTAATAATGTGGCTGAATACAATGCTCTACTCATTGGTCTCCAATTTGCTAAACAATTAGATATTGAATATCTTGAAGTATATGGAGATTCTAAACTGATTGTTAACTAAGTTAGAGGTACGTATGAAGTTCGGCACCAAGATCTTGTCCCATACCATAAAACAGCAATTAGGCTAGCAACATCGTTCAAAGGTTTCTTTATTGAACATGTACATTGGGCATATAATACGGAGACTGATGCATTAGCTAATCTGGCAGCTGTATTAACAATCCCAGTAAAAAGGCAACATATGATTGTCGTCACTAATAGAGAGTTATTTTGCTTTGAGAATAACTCAAATATTGAGTTCGGTAATTCAACTGAAATCAATGTCATTAGTGAAGTTTGGAGAGCTCCTTTCATTGACTTTCTGGTACATGACATTTTACCTGAAGATTCTAAAGAAGCTACAATAATCCGTAGGCGATCACTTTGGTCTTATTATAATCATACTTCTAAGACCCTTTATCGAAGAACATTTGATGGTCTACGCTTACACTGTTTTGCAGGAGATGAAGCAAAATAAATACTACGTGAAGCCTACGATGGAGTGTGTGGTGCACATCAGCCTGGTCCTAAGTTACAAGATCGTATTCGACGTATGGGCTATTATTGGCCCACTATGATATCAGACGCCATTGAATATGCAAGAAAATGTCAAGCCTGTCAAATTCATGCAGATTTTATCCATCAACCGTCGAAGTTTCTTCATCCGACTGCTGCATCATGGCCCTTTGAATCTTGGGGTATGGATGTCATTGGTCATATCAATCCACCGTCATGTAGATGACATCGATTTATACTAGCTGTAAATGATTACTTCTCGAAATGGGCGGAAGCCATACCTTTATCTGAAGTCAAGATTAGCAGCATCATCAACTTTATCAAACATCATATGATATACAGATTTGGCATTCCTCGACAAATTATTCATGATAATGGACCACAATTCATCAGTCAAAAATTTATTTGGTTTTGCGATGATAACAGAATCAACAATGTTGCTTCCACGGCCTATAATCCTGCAGCGAACAGTTTGGCTGCAGCATTTAACAAAACTATCATCAAGCTTCTCAAGAAATTCGTTTCTACCAATAAAAGAAATTGGAGTGAAAAGCTTGGAGAATGTCTATGGACTTATCGCACTATTATACGTACTCCAACTGGTTGAACACCATTCTCCTTGGTGTATGGCTGCGAGGCTGTCCTACTATTAGAAATTCAAATCCTCTCCTTAAGGATTGCAATTGCCAATTAACTCACAACAGAAAATAATGATCCTCTTCGACTTCAGGAGCTTGAAGCGCTTGACGAGAAACGGCTCCTAGCTCAACAACATATTGAGCTATACCAAGCCCGTCTATCAAAAGTTTTCAACCGTAAAGTCAAAATACGAGCATTTCAGAAAGAAAAACTAGTTCTGACCGTCATACGTCCTATGACTATGACGCACATGAGTAAAGGCAAATTTGAAGCGAAGTGGGAAGGACCCTACATTGTAAGAAAAGTTTTCTCAAACGAAGCTTATCAATTGACTGGTATGGATGGTCGAGTCGCCATGGTGCCTATCAATGGCAAATTTCTCAAGAAATACTATGTATAAAAATACATCAGCACAAAAACCAGAATGTAAATAAAATTTCTTTTATTGCAATAGTTCAAACAGAAGGAAATACATAAAATCAACGAGGACCAGAGCCCTCATGATCGAAGACAAATTTTGCAAGAATCTCGAATACATTATTGCTGTATGACACCAACAACTCACACACAACTTTCCTCAGAGCTTCTTCTTCGACAGTGCTTCCATGTTCCGCCAGTTTGTCGAGAATGTCCTGCTTCTGTTCAGGAACAACCGAGCTTTCTCCTACTTCTGGCTGGATAGGCAGCGGAGGCTCGTCAGAAGAAGTGTCGGTATCAGCTTCGATCTTCGGGATGATCTCAGCCTTCTTGGGTACATCTTTGGAAGACATTTGTAATGAAAGAATGGGTGTAGATAACATTCTCCAAAAAAATTTGCATTATTTATAGACTGAAAGGCCAAAACAGTCTGTTGCAGGAACCGAAGAGACCTTTCCTCGAAAAGGCATGTTCGTTCATTTCATCTCCTTTCATCTTATTGTTTGCCATTAAAAATATCAAGAATAAGAATTACAGATGAATTAAACTTGATTGCAAGCTCGCTTGTACAAAAAAAAGCCTAGAAAGAAATCCTATGAAATAATCTAAATACAATTGTTTAGTTTTTGATTCTAGTGGGGCGACGATGGAGGCTCAAGAAAGTGTAGCAACTCTGCCTTACTCCTTGGACTATCTGACACGGTCCTTGCTCTTGAAGAAATTGCCCTTCGTAGGTTGCCAATCTTTTGCATTGGGTGTGGTACCCTGCTATTTATAGTGATAGACATCTTGAGCCGCATAGATGGCCACGTGACCACGTGGCTACAACAGCATACAAAGACCCGATCTTTGGCCGCCAGCTGGTGACTTGTTGAGATTTCTTTGCAGCAAATCTAGGTAGTTGAGACTTGGTCAGCCTGCCACGTGTCCTATCGCAGGATAGGATCAATCTGCTTAAGTTATTTTGAGCCGCATAGGTCTTTTAGTGTTCGGCCATGCTGGGCCGCATAAGACTCATGCGACTTAGGTCGCGGTCTCCCTTAGTCCGCATGTAGCTTGGGGACTTTTGAGCCGCATAGATTCTATATTCTAGGCCGCATAAAGCTCATGCGGCTCGGGTTGCAGTCACCCTTGGCCGCATGTGTTTGCCATGAAATATAAAAGAGCAGAATAATTATCGAAGGACTGGACTTTTACTTCACGTTACAAACTCGCTTGTACAAAGAAAGCCTAGGGACGAAAGCCTAGGTACAGCAGTCTAAGTACAATTGTTTATTTTAGATTCTGGGGGGTGACGATAGAGGCTCGGGAAAGCGACGGCCGCTCTGACTTACTCCTTGGACGATCGGTATGCAGCCTTGGCTCCAGAAGATTGCTCGACGTTGAAGAAATGCTCTCTTTGCTCTCTCTCTCTGCTCTTTCTCTCCAAGTATTCTGGTGCTCTCTCTGATCTCGAAAAGTGCTCCTTTCTGTACGTATCTCTCTCGTAAGGGAATGGCACCCTGCTATTTATAAGAATGGAGGGACCTCATTAGGGTTCACAATGATTGCCCCTTAAAGTGGCGGCGGCCTGTTGATCGATTAATCTGGGCTATTAATTTTGAGTGTAATGGATCTGGGCCATTTAGTGTAGATTGTACCAAATCCTATCAGTAATTAATGCTGATTAGAATAAATCTTCACGATGATGATCTGCTGATGTCTTCGAATCTGAATGAATAAATTTAATTCATTCTCCTGCCACGTGTCCCAGATTATTGGGATTTGACCCAATCTTTGATTGTGGTAAATCTGGGAAATCGATTGGCTTTATGACACGTATTCTAGGAGTCACCGAGCCGCATAAGGATTGAGCCGCATAAGGTTTGGCCACGTGTTAGGGCAGCCTGGGGAGTGGACCCCGAATCTTCGAACCACATGATAATCTGGACCATACATTGGGTAGTGAGCCGCATGGAGATGATCCTTATGAACCACATAGGGTTCATCCTTGTGAGCCGCATAGGGCTGTGTCTGCTTGAGCCGCATAGGGCTGTCTCGATCTGGGCCGCATAGGACGACTTCAGCCTGAGCCGCATAGGGGGTCTCCGTTCGAGCCGCATATGGCTGTCCACGTGTCTAGGCTGTGTGGCATTTTCTGGATCTCGGGGGGTTGTGTCAGAGATTTTTTTTAATTTTCTAGGATTCTGTCATTATGACAGAGTCATAATTGCCTCTTTTTGTCAGGCCTGTCGCTTCGTCAGAGTGGTCAGCTGTCCAAGCAATTAATGCAGTTCAGTGCGGAGGGGAGAACTGCTTGCAGGCCACGTGTCTTCTCTTCTTGAGCCGCATGGAGATCACAGAGCCGCATGGACTCGTTTGAGCCGCATGGATCCTCTGAATCGCATAGGCTATCTGAGCCACATAGAGTTCCCTGGCCGCATGGATCTTTCTTTATTATTTTTCATGCTTCTACAAGACCCCCTTCAAAGTTTTCAATTTGTAAAATTGAAATACTTTGAATAAGAAGCATGGCCGTGTGGAAGCTCTTTCTAGCCGCATAGATGTCTTAGCCGCATGGAAGTTTCAGCCGTATGGAAGTTTCAGTCGCATGGACGTTTGAGCCGCATGAGCTTTTTGCCACGTGTGAAGGTCTTTAATTGCCTCCTAGTTCGTTTCTGCGCCATCTTTAGAGGGGAATCCCAAGGGCCGATTCGTTGATTCTTTTGGATTTTATGCCCTGGGTGAATCTCGGGAACGAAACCCGAGGAGTCGGTTTCGTCTTTTACGAGGCGGTTACTAGTCCACGTGTCCTCTTTCTTTCATCCTCCTATAAATCAGAGGAGTTTGGAGAGAGAAAGGGCTTCTTTACTTTCTTTTTTTCTTCAAATTTTCCCTATCCCAATCGTCCTTTTCTTCTTCGATAACTAATGGCTCCCAAGAAGACCGTGGCAGCAAAGGACAAGAAGGCGGCCTCTTTATCGATCGTAATGGCGAAAGACAAGAAGACTACTTCTGCCTCTACTGTGGCCATTCCCCCGTCGGTCGTCGTACCCGATGTTCATCTTGACCTTCACCCCCCATTATTGGTAAGGACATTGTATGCGTTAAAGAACCCTAACTGCTGTGGCTACGTCGCATATCTTATGCACGAGCTTTTATGAGCTTCATGTTCGTCCCATGGCTGGGCTGCGAGCCGCATAAGAATAGCTATTATGTCCGCATACGTGCTTTGTCGACGAAGTCGCATAAGCAAAGTTGAGCCGCATGGACTTTCTTTGAACGGAGCCGTATAAGTGTTCTTCTGCATCTTGAGCCGCATGAGGCTTCGTTAAGTTGGAGCCGCATAAAGCTTCATTAAATTGGAACCGTATAGATGATTTCTTGAGCCACATGAGGCTTGGAAGCTCCCAATCATTTCTTTTTATCCATCTTTTTAACTTATCTTTCTCTGTCTTCTTTTTAGTAAATCTGCCGGAAAATGCTACTAGAGAACTCCTGGTGGGTAGTGTCCAAGCTGCTCTGGGTTATAGGTACGACCATATTGTTCAGCATATGACGGATCAGTTTTCGAGTGACGAACCTCCGGCTAGACTGAATGCCATTAAGAACCAGCCTTTTCATTTCCTTAACGCTATGATGAACTCCGGAAAATTCGAAGGAGAATATTTGAAGCCTGCGTTCTTTTTTGGAGATGCCTTGACTGTGGAGAACAGTCATGTTCTGGAGGTATCGGAGAATTGGAGTTTTGTTTCTAACGGGATGGCGATCCGCATCCCCCAAATGGAGCGACACTTTCCATTATCTTGGTTCAATATGCTCCCATTAGACCGAAAGATGGAAGAGACTTTAACCCCTACCCGAGGTGGGATGTTTGTGGAAAACATCCATTATAACAATAGTCTGAAGTCAGTGACTGCCGGCAAGGTGCACACCAGCTATTCTGTAACGGGATTGGTCCCAGGTACTTTCTTGAATGTGGCGGGCCCCAACTTCACATTCTCTACCGCCAATACTTTTATAAATCAACTTGCTCGGAAGGGCTCCTACCCCATTGGCCGGTTGATGCTCCCCAGTTGGATACATCCTATTCCCTCGTGGACCAATCTGTCTATGTGGATCTTGCAGAAGTATGAGGCCTTTTTGTGTGAGATTGGCCTTTACCATGCTATTCGAGACACCAGTCATGGCTTATCCATAAACAAGAAGTTGTTCATGTCTCTGCTGAAGATGTATAACTGTCGTACGGGAACCTTCTATACACCCGTAGGGGAAATAGGGCTCACGCTCCATGAAATGCACGCGGTCTCTAAGCTTCCTTAGGGGGACGAAGCTTTTGAAACGTATACTCCCACTAATAAGGAATTCGAAGATTTGGAAAAATGGTATCCCGGCTTCGTGGCCCTTTACCAAGAGATATTGTGCCACTATAGCACATGTCATCAGATAGCCCGAAAGGATAGCAACTCGGAAGGGAATGCTACCCACACCAAGGACTGGGTGCACTATCTCTTCCCGACGGATGCCTCAGGTCGAGTGACCTTCCGTCGCCCTCGATCCCGGGAGGCGGTTAAAGACTTGATGTCGTCGGCTAAGAGGGTGGCCACCACCAGTGACAGATTCGGGAGTAAGACTGACTCTTTTGGTTACTTTTACCAAGATACCCAAGAGCTGTCAGAGAAGGCTCTTATGGCGGGATTTTTGATGATATGGTTGCGAAATTGTGAAGTCTCTGGAGGGGCTGGTTCTATCGAGAGAATCAGTCGTAACTTCATCCTTCCGGCTGTGAAGTTAGTTTTGCGAATCAGACTAGCTCTCCTTCCGGCCATGGTATGCAGCATACATCGTGGCCTTCGCACCTTTACATCTAAAGTCATCGCTCGCGACGTGACCAAGGATTTTGAACGGACTGAGTTGCCCTATCACTATTTGATGGGATGGCTGTTGATACATTATCCGTCTTTGATGAGACCGGGCTCTGAAGACGGTGTAACTGATGATGACGCATTTATCTTCCGTTATCGTGATGAGTCTTGGGAGTATGAGACTATACGGGCTTGCCGGATGGCATTGGCGAGGGCAGATATGTATCGTATTTTCGTATCCGTCCCTCGCTTTACTGCTAAGGACATAGAGGCTGTATATCTTGACGGTATTGTGCCCCCTCAACTTCTGGAGGGCCAGATGCTCCTGTGGCTGCGTAACATCCGCCCCGCACATCTGGTGTATCGTAACCGCAATACTATTTTTCTGGAGCCTTATCTGCCTAGCAGGTTTGCCCGGCAGTTTGGATACAGCTAACTTTGTCTAGACAGCCCCAGCTCCTGTCTAGGTTTTGAAGGTAGCCTTCTTGATGGTATCAGGGCTTAGCAATACGACGATACATTCCATACCCGTACCATTTTCTCGGTCCCTGCCATCAAGGCATCAGTGGAGATCTTGTACATGGCAGCTTTGTATCATGTCATGGCGAACAAACCCCCGATCGGTTTTAACCCAGGTGCCAGTTTTATTGTTGGTACTGGCCTGGAGGAAGGATCTCAAGGGGCCAAGAAGAGAAAGACTAGAGTCGAAGTACCAGATTTGGATTCCGCTGCTGAGGATGATGAAGGCAACGAGCATGATGGAGATGACTCTATCCTTCCAGTGGCAGACTTAGAGGTGGATCATCCGCCTATTTTGTCAGATGAGATATTGGGGGATCAGTCACCCGTTGCGCCTGGCCTACTCCCAAACGTAGCAGGCAAGTTTCTCCTGTTGGTGGTATTTTTAGTTCTTGAAAGTTGGTTGCGACCAGACACCGTCAGCTAACTATAAGAGAAAGTGGAGAAGAAATTAACCCCGCATCAGAGGTAACCAAGCCACTCTTGACCCTTTCTTCCTTCTTTTCTTTTAGCTTCGATTTTAATCATCTTCTTTCCTTCTTGTAGGTGTCAAGAAAAGAAGAAGAGTTTCAACATGCCGAGGTGGTAACCCGGGATAATGGGGATTTTAATGAACCTGTCCCTGAAACTGCTGAATTTTATCAAGATGACGTTGATCGTGTCGTACTTTCCTCCGAGGTGGCTGGGATAGAAGAACCCGCTGAATCTAAATCGGATAAGGAGGTCGTGTCAGCTACGCACGAGCCGCAGCCTCCATGTTCCTCTCATAGTAAGATAAGCCGGATCTTATCCCGCGAGGAGGCCTATCTGCTGTATCATCACATCCTTCAGGTCACATCGACTGACCATTGTTTTGGGCATACAGGTTCGGCCTCTCCGGTGCTAAGGGTGGACACTATTGAGACGAACTATATCGAAGGGGCACCTGTGGAGAGGAGTGTACCTCCTCCTCTTCCGGCTTGCCTTGAGGGGCCTTCTGTGGGATCGAGTTCAGAAAATCGGGTGATGGGACGGCCAGGACAGGGGACGATGGTCCTTTTCTCCTCTTCTGCTTGGGTGGCTCCGAGGGTCGACCTCTCTGCCCTACCGGGTATCCAGGCTCTTCGGGTGGCGAAGGAAGAGTTATCCGTTATCCGTGCGTCATTCTGCTCGGATTCCATTCCCCTGGTGGCAAGTTCTAGCATCACTCCTCCGATATTGCCAGCTACGATTCCTCTGACGTCGTCCTCTACAGAGGTCTTGGATGACGCGTTACAGGATGTGGTTGCCAGCTTTCACCGTCATTTGAGGAGGGGAATAACGGCTACTATGGAAAGAGGGACCTCTTTCGTCTTGTCCCGGCAATGCGCCCAGGGTCAAATTGATATCCTTAAGACTCTTCTTGGTGGTACGGGGCTGGCGGCGCTCCTGGAGGTGAAGTTATTGGAGACTGAGCAGCTGGTGACCCAGCTGCAGGTGCTACGGCAGGCTGATTTGTCCGCTGTTATAGATCGAGAGCATGGTTCTCTCATTGCTACTATAGAGAAGACAAGGGCTGTTCGGGATAAAACCAGACCGACCGTACTGAAGGACCTTCGCGATCTGACTAATCGATATGATCAATTGAGCCACGCGGGCGAAGATGTCATGGCTCGGGAAGCGGCTGCCTTCCGTGGGATCACTAACATGCGAGAGCAGATCCTTGAGCTTCAGAGGAAGCTAACTTTTTTGGAGTCTGAACTTGAGGCTGCCCGTATTGATAAGGAGCTGATTATTCAGGAGGCTGACAGAGTCAATCGGGCTTCCACTGACCTGGAAGTTGCTCTGAAGAAATTGGAAGATGACTGGCAGGAGCTCATGGGCTTGGATGATGAAGAGCGGTTATCCCAGGAGGCTGAGTGTCGAGTTAAACAGTGACTTGAACAGGAGGCTATCTTAGTAAAAAAATCGTCTTTTGGAATTGTGTAATGTTGAGCTATAGTCGGTCTTTTCTCCTCTTGTTTCTTTTCTTTTCTTTTCCTCCCTTTTTTTGAGAGGGGCGTGGTTCCAAAACATGTAATGCTTTTTTTTTCTTCCTTCAAATAAAGAGTACTTTCCATTATATCCTTTATTCGTATTGCTTGTTGTGCCTGTGATATGATGGTGGTGTTTGCCCCGCGCGGGGGACTTGTTTGTGGACTCGTCATCCATGGCATACCTTGGTTTTAGGTACGGATAACAAGTTTGGTTAGGATACCTGGAGCAGCGATGGCAAAGTAGTTGTGGGTGCTCTCGGTATCGGGAAAAAGAATGCCGTAGAGCGGCTGGGCTCCCGGGGCATGATGAGATGGTGGGCTTATGCTAAAAAACTTAGCAGAGGATATTTGTGGGCCTATTATCCTTGGCGTACCACTACTTAGGATACGGATAATAGGATGAAGGGGAACCAACATACTTGCTCAGAGGTTATGAGGACATGGCTAGTATGAGGGTTTTGTCGTGGAGTCTTCCTACTCAGAGGTAATAAGGACATGGTAGGAGTGGACTCAACGGATGATATTTGTGGTCAACAGAGGACATTTGTGGTCAACAGAGGACATTTGTGGACCTATTATCCTTGTCGTACTCCGGTTGTGGGTACAGATAATAGGTTGAAAGAGAATCGACATACTTGCTCAGAGGTAATGAGGACATGGCAAGTATGAAGGTTTCTTCTACGGAGCCTTCCCACTCAGAGGTAATGAGGACATGGCAGGAGTGGGCTCAATGAAGAGGGGGTACATAGAACGACTCAGAGGTAATGAGGACATTAAAGTTCTATGTAGGGGGTGATTTGTTTTTGGCGGAAGTGAAACGACTCAGAGGTAATGAGGACATGGCCGTTTTGGAAATTTGTGGATCGCTTACCCTTTTTATGCACTGGGAGTGCGGGTAGTGGATCATGAGGGAGGATCTCTTCCAGGAAGAAAGTTCAGAGGTATGATCATACATGACTTACTATCTGAAAGAGTGACCGGAATGTGAGTTCAGAGGCACCAGCGGGTACATGACTCGATATTGTGAAAATGTGAGTTTAGTGGTACCAGTGGGTACATGATTCGATGTAAAATCCCTAAATTTCTACTATATTTTTTTCGATTTCGGTGCTGATTTAAAATTTTGTATTGTACGTCACGTAGTCGTATTGTACGTCGTGTGCGGAAGTTCGTTTTTCGAATTTGCTCGACGAATGCGAATATGTACGAGCATACATATTTTTTTTGAAAAATATTTTATTTATTATTTTATAGTTTCAAAATAATATATATATAAATTATTTTGCTATCATTTCCAAGATGTTATTTTAGTTACTAGAAGCCTTCATTTATGCAGTTATTAATGGTGAATGATATTCCTATTGTATACTAGAAAAGCATAAATATTACTCGTACTTGCATATATATAATTCATAATATTTTATTAGTTATTTTTAAATAATAATGTATGTTCGAAATTATTATAATAATATTTTTGGAAAATATATTTTGAAAATATTTTAGCAATTTAAATCTTGATTCAATTTTTGGAATTATTTAAATAGATTAGATATTTCGAATTTGAGTTTTCTCAATTGATTTTTAAGCCAAAAGAATTTAAATTCGTGCATACATATATTTCGAAATTATTTATTAGTCTATTTTTAATAAAAATATAATTTTCGAGATTTATTAATATTAATATTTTATTATTCAAAAAGACATTTAAAAATATTTATTATTTTCGAAATTATTATTATTGGTAATTTGAAAAATATATTTGAAAGTGATTGTAGCCATTTAAATATTGATTTAATATTTGGATTTATTTTTATAGAGTAAATTTATATCTATATATGGAGTTTGAATTATGTTGTTGATTTTAAACTAAAGCATAAAAATTTATTTGATTTAAATTAGATTTACATTTAGATTTGGATTTGAATTTAAATTAAATTACGAATTATCGATTTGGGTTTTAAAATTATTTCTAGACCTAATCCTAATGGGAATTCCCACATCCTATAAATAGGCAGGTACTCCTCCATTGTTTCTCCACAAGCCATAAATATTCCACAAATATTTTTCCACCCACGTGCAGTGCATCGTGTCGGTGTCCAACCTTTTTCCGTGTCAGCCGTGTCGGCAGGTGTCTTTCCACTATTTATTTCTTTTACAAATACATTGTTTCCCTTCTCCGTGTCCATATTTCGGACACATCTCCTCGTCGCCATCTCCGTGTCAGACACACCCTAAATTCCTAGTAAAACCTAACCATAATTTAGCCAGAATCCCGCTGGCCTCTACCACGCCCACCCTACTTCTCCTCTGCCATCGTCCAACAAGTCGACACCACCCCAGCAAAGACCACGCCTCCTTCATCACCCAATCAGCCACCTTCGCCGTCGCCCTTACCACACCCGACGCCATCACGGCGCCGTCCCCGTCACCACCAGCCATCAACCCAACCACTACTATCATCAACGTCCGCCACCACCGCTGGCAACCCAGATCCCAGCCCCTCGACTTCCCGACCGTTTCTCCACCACCACCACCACCACCACCACCACTACCAGCAGCACCTCGGCCACCCGAGCGTGCACGTCGACACCAGCCCGAAACCCAAAACACAATTTACAAATTTAAACACACACGCACCACTCACCTGAGCCACCGGCCGGAACCTAGCCTCCCGCCGCTTCCACGAGACCACCGCCTCGACGTCGGGCCGACCTCTCCGGTGCAGCGCCCCACCGCCTGGAAACCGCCTCCTCCTCCTCCGATTCCTGGCCGACCCACCACGACCAACCCTCCTTCTCCGGCGCATCTCCGCCGCGTGAGACGAAAGCCTCCTCCACAAACTCCATGACCCCGACCTCAGCGCCTCGCCCTCCGTCGTGCCCGCACCGCCGACGGGATCTGGGTCGAAACCCAGATCTGGAGCGCCAAACCCTCCGCCGAGAGCTCCCTGCGGCCGGCTCCCTCCAGCTCCGGCGAAAGGGAGCCACCCTCTTCTTCCTCCCGCTTGCTCAATCCCCCTCCGCCTATACTCCGCTCTCCTCCCTCGCCGCTCCCCGTTCACCGCACATCTCTCCCTCCTCCCCCACTTTCTCCACCAAACCCCAGTCCGCCGCACGCCGACGTCCGCGCCACCGCCCGCGCGTGTGAGCGCCAGGCGCCGCGCCACTCCCCGGACCGTCGCTTCTCCCTCCTCCTTCCGCTGAGCCCCCGACTCCCGCTTCTCTCTCTCTCTCTCTGCTCCCCTTCTCCTCCATTAGATCGAGTTTTGTTTTTTTTTTAATTTTTTTCTTTCTTTCTTTTTCTGTGTTGGTACAGACAGTATTCTCGGGAAGAACACTCTACAGTACAATTTTTATTTTTTTTACTTTATTATTATTATTATTATTATTATTATTATTATTTTGTTATCATTATTATTATTAAGTATTATTATTATAATTATCATCATTATTATTAGAAAAATCATTATTTTTGTTGTTACTATTATTATTATTTTTACTTTGCTACCATTATCAAAGGATAATTTGTTAAAAATTATTATTATATTTTTAGTGTATATATGTCTACACAAATTTTTGGTATTAGTATAAAATTACTAGTATTATTAATACTAGTTTTGTTATTTATTAAGTATTGTTATATATATGTAATCCTTTTTAAAATTAGTATATTGCAATAAGAATACTGTTTTAGGCTTGGCCATTTCATAAAGTTTAGTTGAAAACCATAAAATTATTTTTATTATTTTAAGTATAGTTTTGACCTAAACAAGTTATTAATATTTTTGAGTAATTATTTAAAATATTTTGTCTATGAAGTGTAGTTATAATCTATAAGCGTATTTATACAAACATTTGGTTTTAGCCTAAATCGAATTATTTTCCTATTTTCAAATATTTATCCAAATTATTTTACTAGTAAAAATAGTTTTTAGGTATTATAAATAGTTTTCTAAAAATTATATATTTTATTTTCCTTGATTTCCTCTTTTCCATAACCAATCCATTTATTCCTATTCTTTCCCCAATTCCGTACTCCCATATGCCTACCCTAACTAATTTGACCCTTCCGGACTCAATGACACGATCCGTGCCGCCATCTGAGGTCACCTTGCATAGTTGTTATATCGAAGTTGCAGATCGTGCCACATTGATTATCGCAGCACACCAGGCGCTCTACCAGGCAAGATACCTTGCCATCTTGTACTTACATTTGATTCATGATATTTTATATGTTGCTAGTGTTTTTACATTAGTAAGAGTATGTCCTAGTATGACTTGGGTGCCATCGATATGTATATCGATGTTTGTGTGTGTGCGTGTGTGTGTGTGGACCATATGTGGTAGCGGACTTTCCCGGTATGTTGAAGTTATGCTTCATAACTTCTTTGACTTGTTGACACGTCTCATACACGACACATTAGTGAGGATCATTGAGTCGACACGAACCTACGTATTCGACTTGCTACCGATACGGGCGGTTCGTGTGTCGGTTCATTTATGGATTAGCGGAGTCTAGATAGCGACTTGCATAGAGATATGGTTCGCCAAGACATGGATATGACTTGTGTGATACATGGGCGGGGAAAACTACTGGGACGTATGAGCTAGCCCAAAGCCTTCTAGATTGCCCGGTTATGGGTTCATGGTTTCCCTGTTATGGGTGTGTCGCTAGAAGATATATCCATTGCACGGCCCTGACCACGACGTCAGATACGGTCAGGAGGTATGCTAGTGATGCAAAGTATGAACTAGAGGATATATCCATTGCACGGCCCTGACCACGTCATCAGATACGGTCAGAGACGTATACTAGTTCATGCGAAAGCCTCTAGTGGATGCTATACTTTATTCCTACCCACTTATACATTCCAGTATAGTTTTCGACTTGCATTACACCTAGATGGTTAGGTTCCATTGTGTTGGAGCATGTGGTCTTTTCTTTATCATGTATCATTTACAGTTCATTATGGTATTGTTTTTATGTATCTTGTTACGTCCCTCTGAGGACCTGGTTTTTCCCCAGGTGTGTGTTCATGTTTTCCGCAGGTATTCTAGCCAAGGCCGTGGTCTTCTTCATTCCTTCAAAGACAATTGCGCTTGGTTCGTCTTGCCATTTTTATCGCTCGATTTATTGTACATTTATTTCATTGAGATGGTTGGTAGTGGACTTTGTCTCCGCCCAACGATTGTATCGTAAATATTCGAGTTGATATTTATATTATTATTCTTTTCATTGTGGATGAGATTTAGTTTGTCTTGGATTACTGCATTTTACAGCTTATGTATTCATACGAGACCTATGTACTTCGTATGAATACAGCTTGCATGTCTACGTTCATAGTCCTACGTATTTTGGGACTGGGGCGTTACATGTTTTTGTGGTGGCCCATGCAGGTCAAGATAAATTATTTGGTTACTTTACCGTACCTAGCAAGCCTGCGTATAGGATTAGAAGTCTAGGATCTCATCCACATACTTGACCTCTTTCCTTGATTTTATCTACCGTTTGGCTCATCAATTGCATCTTGCTTGCTTCCTTCATCCCTATTCTTATTTTCCCTTCGTGCTTGCTAGAGATTGACCCTACAAGTTAGTTGTCCCGAAACACCATTTGTTTAATTCTTTAAGTTGGGTAGAATACCTTATGAACTAGCCTTATGAACTAGCCACCCCTTTGACCGAGTGACCTATATTAGCAAACTTATTTAAGATCCTAGAATCTAGAGAACCTAACCCGTCTAGCCATCCAAGGACTTGGACAAGAAGACTATAGGAGGACGACTGTATGACTTAGAATCATTCTACCTTCTTTAAATCTTAATCTCTCGTACCTATGTATTTACCGTTTTGACTAATGATGCTAATGTAGCCTAGTTTTTGCAAGCTTATTATTTATCGAGTTTGTTCATGACATATGCTATTGAGCGCTCACTAGCCTATTGTCTAATCAGAACCGGTGCATAATGGTCTGATCAACCAAGTGCACTTTGGTTCGCTTTTGTCTATTACTCTCCGTGGATGGGGACATAACTAAACTTGGCCCTTACAATCCCATCCACGACTGCCTTGACAATACTTTTGAAATTATTCAATCGTCTTTGAATCACGTATTCGTATTCGAAAAACGCCTCCTTCGAACCCTATATTTCTTTCGCCTTCACCTATTTTAGAACGGCGAAAGCATTATACTAGAACTCACTCTAGCCTTCCTATCGACTATGGTCATTCTCACTCGATATTGCTATAACTTCATCCTAAACTCCTCGTCCTTCTTCTCGGCCCTACTATGACTACCCACGACCATACTCATATTATTTTTCTATGATCTAGATCGCAATTTCTTACGAAATAATTTTGTTGAAACCTTGTCATTGTTTGTTCCCCATTGATACCCCCCTTGTGTCCTCTCACCCCCTACCAATTCTTAATTTCGAGGACGAAATTCTTCTAAGTTGGGTAGGATGTAAAACCCCTAAATTTCTACTATATTTTTTTCGATTTTGGTGCTGATTTAAAATTTTGTATTGTACGTCACGTAGTCGTATTGTACGTCGTGTGCGGAAGTTCGTTTTTCGAATTTGCTCGACGAGTGCGAATATGTGCGAGCATACATATTTTTTTGAAAAATATTTTATTTATTATTTTATAGTTTCAAAATAATATATATAAAAATTATTTTGCTATCATTTCCAAGATGTTATTTTAGTTACTAGAAGCCTTCATTTATGCAGTTATTAATGGTGAATGATATTCCTATTGTATACTAGAAAAGCATAAATATTACTCGTACTTGCATATATATAATTCATAATATTTTATTAGTTATTTTTAAATAATAATGTATTTTCGAAATTATTATAATAACATTTTTGGAAAATATATTTTGAAAATATTTTGGCAATTTAAATCTTGATTCAATTTTTGGAATTATTTAAATAGATTAGATATTTGGAATTTGAGTTTTCTCAATTGATTTTTAAGCCAAAAGAATTTAAATTCGTGCATACATATATTTCGAAATTATTTATTAGTCTATTTTTAATAATAATATAATTTTTGAGATTTATTAATATTAATCTTTTATTATTCAAAAAGACATTTAAAAATATTTATTATTTTCGAAATTATTATTATTGGTAATTTGAAAAATATATTTGAAAGTGATTGTAGCCATTTAAATATTGATTTAATATTTGGATTTATTTTTATAGAGTAAATTTATATCTATATATGGAGTTTGAATTATGTTGTTGATTTTAAACTAAAGCATAAAAATTTATTTGATTTAAATTAGATTTATATTTAGATTTGGATTTGAATTTAAATTAAATTACGAATTATCGATTTGGGTTTTAAAATTATTCCTAGACCTTATCCTAATGGGAATTCCCACATCCTATAAATAGGCAGGTACTCCTCCATTGTTTCTCCACAAGCCATAAATATTCCACAAATATTTTTCCACCCACGTGCAGTGCATCGTGTCGGTGTCCAACCTTTTTTCGTGTCAGCCGTGTCGGCAGGTGTCTTTCCACTATTTATTTCTTTTACAAATACATTGTTCCCCTTCTCCGTGTCCATATTTCGGACACATCTCCTCGTCGCCATCTCCGTGTCAGACACACCCTAAATTCCTAGTAAAACCTAACCCTAATTTAGCCAGAATCCCGCTGGCCTCTACCACGCCCACCCTACTTCTCCTCTGCCATCGTCCAACCAGTCGACACCACCCCAGCAAAGACCACGCCTCCCACATCACCCAATCAGCCACCTTCGCCGTCGCCCTTACCACACTCGACGCCATCACGGCGACGTCCCCGTCACCACCAGCCATCAACCCAACCACCACTATCATCAACGTCCGCCACTACCGCTGGCAACCCAGATCCCAGCCCCTCGACTTCCCGACCGTTTCTCCACCACCACCACCACCACTACCAGCAGCACCTCGGCCACCCGAGCGTGCACGTCGACACCAGCCCGAAACCCAAAACACATTTTACAAATTTAAACACACGCACCCCTCACCTGAGCCACCTGCCGGAACCCTAGCCTCCCGCCGCTTCCACGAGACCACCGCCTCGACGCCGGGCCGACCTCTCCGGTGCAGCGCCCCACCGCCTGGAAACCGCCTCCTCCTCCTCCGATTCCTGGCCGACCCACCACGACCAACCCTCCTTCTCCGGCGCATCTCCGCCGCGTGAGACGAAAGCCTCATCCACAAACTCCGTGACCCCGACCTCTGCGCCTCGCCCTCCGTCGTGCTCGCCACCGCCGACGGGATCTGGGTCGAAACCCAGATCTGGAGCGCCAAACCCTCCGCCGAGAGCTCCCCGCGGCCGGCTCCCTCCAGCTCCGGCGAAAGGGAGCCACCCTCTTCTTCCTCCCGCTCGCTCAATCCCCCTCCGCCTATACTCCGCTCTCCTCCCTCGTCGCTCCCCGTTCACCGCACCTCTCTCCCTCCGCCCCCACTTCCTCCACCAAACCCCAGTCCGCCGTACGCCGACGTCCGCGCCACCGCCCGCGCGTGTGAGCGCCAGGCGCCGCGCCACTCCCCGGACCGTCGCTTCTTCCTCCTCCTTCCGCTGACCCCCCGACTCCCGCTTCTCTCTCTCTCTCTCTCTCTCTCTCTCTGCTCCCCTTCTCCTCCATTAGATCGAGTTTTGTTTCTTTTTTTTTAATTTTTTTCTTTCTTTCTTTTTCTGTGTTGGTAGAGACAGTATTCTCGGGGAGAACACTCTACAGTACAATTTTTATTTTTTTTACTTTATTTTTATTATTATTATTATTATTATTATTATTATTATTTTGTTATCATTATTATTATTAAGTATTATTATTATAATTATCATCATTATTATTAGGAAAATCATTATTTTTGTTGTTACTATTATTATTATTTTTACTTTGCTACCATTATCAAAGGATAATTTGTTAAAAATTATTATTATATTTTTAGTGTATATATGTCTACACAAATTTTTGGTATTAGTATATAATTACTAGTATTATTAATACTAGTTTTGTTATTTATTAAGTATTGTTATATATATGTAATCCTTTTTAAAATTAGTATATTGCAATAAGAATACTGTTTTAGGCTTGGCCATTTCATAAAGTTTAGTTGAAAACCATAAAATTATTTTTATTATTTTAAGTATAGTTTTGACCTAAACAAGTTATTAATATTTTTGAGTAATTATTTAAAATATTTTGTCTATGAAGTGTAGTTATAATCTATAAGCGTATTTATACAAACATTTGGTTTTAGCCTAAATCGAATTATTTTCCTATTTTCAAATATTTATCCAAATTATTTTACTAGTAAAAATAGTTTTTAGGTATTATAAATAGTTTTCTAAAAATTATATATTTTATTTTCCTTGATTTCCTCTTTTCCATAACCAATCCATTTATTCCTATTCTTTCCCCAATTCCGTACTCCCATATGCCTACCCTAACTAATTTGACCCTTTCGGACTCAATGACACGATCCGTGCCGCCATCTGAGGTCACCTTGCATAGTTGTTATATCGAAGTTGCAGATCGTGCCACATTGATTATCGCAGCACACCAGGCGCTCTACCAGGCAAGATACCTTGCCATCTTGTATTTACATTTGATTCATAATATTTTATATGTTGCTAGTGTTTTTACATTAGTAAGAGTATGTCCAAGTATGACTTGGGTGCCATCGATATGTATATCGATGTTTGTGTGTGTGCCTGTGTGTGTGTGGACCATATGTGGTAGCGGACTTTCCCGGTGTGTTGAAGTTATGCTTCATAACTTCTTTGACTTGTTGACACGTCTCATACACGACACATGAGTGAGGATCATTGAGTCGACACGAACCTACGTATTCGACTTGCTACCGATACGGGCGGTTCGTGTGTCGGTTCATTTATGGATTAGCGGAGTCTAGATAGCGACTTGCATAGAGATATGGTTCGCCAAGACATGGATATGACTTGTGTGATACATGGGCGGGGAAAACTACTGGGACGTATGTGCTAGCCCAAAGCCTTCTAGATTGCCCGGTTATGGGTTCATAGTTTCTCTGTTATGGGTGTGTCGCTAGAAGATATATCCATTGCACGGCCCTGACCACAACGTCAGATACGGTCAGGAGGTATGCTAGCGATGCAAAGTATGAACTAGGGGATATATCCATTGCACGGCCCTGACCACGTCGTCAGAGACGTATACTAGTTCATGCGAAAGCCTCTAGTGGATGCTATGCTTTATTCCTACCCACTTATACGTTCCAGTATAGTTTTCGACTTGCATTACACCTAGATGGTTAGGTTCCATTGTGTTGGAGCATGTGGTCTTTTCTTTATCATGTATCATTTATAATTCATTATGGTATTGTTTTTATGTATCTTGTTACGTCCCTCTGAGGACCTTGGTTTTTTCCAGGTGTGTGTTCATGTTTTTCGCAGGTATTCTAGCCAAGGCCGTGGTCTTCTTCATTCCTTCGAAGACAATTGCGCTTGGTTCGTCTTGCCATTTTTATCGCTCGATTTATTGTACATTTATTTCATTGAGATGGTTGGTAGTGGACTTTGTCTCCGCCCAACGATTGTATCGTAAATATTCGAGTTGATATTTATATTATTATTCTTTTCATTGTGGATGAGATTTAGTTTGTCTTGGATTACTGCATTTTACAGCTTATGTATTCATACGAGACCTATGTACTTCGTATGAATACAGTTGGCATGTCTACGTTCCTAGTCTTACGTATTTTGGGACTGGGGCGTTACATTCGATAATCTCGAAAATTGTGGGGTGAGTTCAGCGGTACCAGCGGGTACATGACTCAAAAAATTTGGAGAATTGTGAGGGTGAGTTCAGCGGTACCAGCGGGTACATGACTCGAAAAATCTGGAGAATTGTGAGGGTGAGTTCAGCGGTACCAGCGGGTACATGACTCAATGATCTGGAGAATTATGAGGGTGAGTTCAGCGGTACCAGCGGGTACATGACTCAAAAAATCTGGAGAATTGTGAGGGTGAGTTCAGCGGTACCAGCGAGTACATAACTCAATGATCTAGAGAATGTCGTTTAGACATAATATTTCTTCATGAACTTGCCGTTGACGGGCAACATGAGCAAGTCTCTGTTTTGCATGGCGAGACAGTAAGCACCGTTGGAGAATACGGCCTCGATGATAAATAGACCTTCCTATTTTGGCTGGAACTTGTCGACGGTCTTGTGAGTCATGACCATCGGCCTCTGGACTGCCAGAACGAGATCGCCCACTTGGAATGTTCTGATCTTAACCTTCTTATTGAAGGCTCCAGAGATGCGTGCTTGGTATAGCTCGATTCTTTGCTGAGCTAGGAGGCGCTTTTCATCTAAGGCCTCCAACTCTTGTAGTCGACGTCGGTAGTTATCATCCGTCGTCAATTGATAAGTGAAAGCGACGCGGAGTGAGGGTATTTGAGTTTCTAATGGGAGAAGTGCCTCACTCCCGTACACCAGGGAGAATGGTGTGTTTCCGATAGCTGTTCGGACTGTAGTACGGTACGCCCATAAACATTCACCGAGCTTCTCGTTCCAGTCGCATTTATTGGAAGAGACGAACTTCTTGAGTAACTTGATGATGGTTTTGTTGAATGCCTCTGCCAACCCGTTCGCTGTTGGGTTGTATGGTGTCGAAGTAAAATTCTGGATACGGTACTTATCGCAAAACCGATAGAAGGCGTGGCTTGCAAACTGCGGACCATTGTCGTAGATGATCCTTCGGGGCAGTCCAAAGCAATAGATGACGTGATGCTTGAGGAAGCTGATCACGTTTGAAGTCTTTACTTCGGCGAGTGGAACAGCTTCTGTCCATTTGGAGAAGTAATCCGTGATCGCAAGTATGAAGCGATGTCCACGGGAGGAAGGTGGAGTAATTGGACCAATGATATCCATCCCCCATGCTTCGAAGGGCCAGGATGCCACTATCGGATGTAAAAATTCGAATGGCTGGTGAATGAAGTCCGCGTGGACTTGGCAGGCTTTGCACCTTCTTGCATAGTCTATTGCATCCGCTACCATCGTGGGCCAGTAGTAGCCCATCCGGCGGAGACGATCTTGTAATTTAGGGCCAGGCTGATGGGCCCCGCAGTCACCGTCATGAGCTTCTCGTACGGCTTCTTTGGCTTCTGCGTTCGACAGATACCGAAGCAATACTCCATCATAGGATCGGCGATACAGCATTTTTGTCTCTATATCGTAGAAGAATCTGAGGGAACGTCGTATGTTGGAGGTGGCTTCCTTTGGGTTCTCGGGCAGGATATCGTAGACGACAAAGTCGATGAATGGTTGTCTCCAATCTGGGGCATCATCAATCGCTTGAGCGGAACAGCTTGCCACGAATTGAACGTTGTTCTTGGGGCAGACCAGTTCGTGGCCTATCACATCTACCGATTGATGAGTATGATTTGGCACTGCTAGGGAAGCGGCCAGGCAGGCTAAGGCATCGGCTTCGATATTTCGGAGTCTGGAAATATGCTCGATGAAGAACCCCTCGAACGACGAGATAATATTGATTGTTATTTGGTGATAGGGGATCATGTCTTCGTGGCAAACTTCGTATGAGCCCCGAATCTGATTGACGATTAACTGGGAATCGTCGTATGCTTCAAGATATTCTACCCCCAGCTCTCTTGCAAGTTGGAGGCCAATGACCAGAGCGTTGTACTCGGCCACATTGTTAGAGCAGGGTTCCGTGAGGGAGTAAGCGCGGTTGATCACCAATCCGGAAGGGGACACTAGCACCACCCCGACCCCGACAACGATGTTGCCCTTGGGTCCCGTTCTTGAAGCACCGTCGAAGAACATTCGTCATATATCGTCGTGAGAGGTTGCATGCGAGTCGGCAACCTCATCTGGGATCTCTTCATATATTCTGGATGACTCCGAACCCGGGTAGGCTGCCAAAAAGTCTGCCAGGGCTTGACCTTTGACGGCCTTTTGCGGGACGAAGATCATATGATAAGGAGACAACAATATTGCCCATATAGCGAGGCGAGAGTTGAGTGCCCCTGGTTTAGTCATGAGGACCCTGAGAGGGTTGACTCGTGAGATCACATGTATTGTTTGTCCAGTGACATAGTGCCGTGTCTTCTGAATAGCGAACACCAGGGCAAGGCATTCCTTCTCTACAGCGGCGTATCGGTGCTCTGGCCCAATCATCATTCGACTGAGGTAATATATGGCTTGCTCATGGCCTGTATCATTGTTTTGTGCCAGCAGAGCCCCGAGAGAATGTTCCATTGCTCGTACATAGAGCAGGAATGGTTTTCCAGCAACCGGGGCCACCAGAACTGGAGGGTTCGACAAATATTCTTTGATGATGTCGAAGGCCTGCTGATATTCTTCGTCCCACACGAACGAGACGCCTTTCTTCATGAGGTGGGTAAATGGTCGACATCGCCCGGAGAGGTTAGAAATGAACCTCCTGATGTAAGCTAGCCTCCCTTGAAGGCCTCTGAGTTCGCGAAGATTTCTCGGGGGACCCATCTCTATAATTGCCTTTGTCTTCTCGGGGTCTACATGGATACCCTGGGCGGTGATAATGAAACCCAAGAACTTCCCGCTGGATACGACCAGGAAGGACTTCGTAGGGTTCATCTTCAAATTATGCGCTCGTATCAGGTCGAATACCGTCCTTAGATCCTGCAGATGGTCTCCCTTACGGCGACTCTTGACGGCGATGTCATCAACGTAGCACTCCACCATCTTACGTAAGTGGTCTCTGAAGATGATACTCATGGCTCTTTGATATGTAACGCCGGCATTCTTCAAACCGAAAGGCATAACTGTGCAGCAGTATGTGCCGATTGGTGTTCGAAATAATGTGTGTTTTTCGTCGTTAGGAGACATCTTGATTTGGTTGTACCCCAAGAATCCATCCATAAATGACATGCGTTCAAAGCCGCAGGTGTTGTCAATCATGATGTCTGTGATAGGGAGGGGGAATTCGTCTTTGGGATATGCCTCGTTCAGATTGCGAAAGTCGATGCAGATTCGAATTTTTCCATTCTTCTTGAGGACAGACACTATATTGGTGACCCAGTCAGGATGTTGCTCTTCACGAATGAAGCCGCTGGCTATCAGTTTGTTGACTTCGGCTTCGATTACGTCCATGATGGCTGGACGGAAGCGTCGTTGTTGTTGCTTGACTGGCTTTACATCCGGTCGGATGTTGAGTTTATGAAGAGCAATATCAGGATTTAACCCCGGCATGTCTTCATAGCTCCAGGCGAACACATCGATATATTCTTTGACAAGTTTTAGCAGCGATTCTCGCTCTTCGTCTGTTAAACTTTTACTGACGAAGATTGGTTTTGGAGAAGATTCACTGTCGAGATCTACTTGTATGACCTTATCTTCAGTGGGAGGTTCTCTTTGTTCGAACCGCTTTTCCCATTGTGCATCCAGCTGCTGCGCCCACGGCTCTAGCTCGAGGATCTCAGGGATGTCTTCATCTTCTTCATAAGCGTCGGCGAATACCATGTTGACTGACAGGACTTGTCTGAATACATCTCCGATGCTGGTATCTGAGTCAGAAGTTGGTGACCTGGTCGAGTGTGAATGCCAGTCATATTCTTCATCTGAACTCTCAGGGGTCGTCGTGGGTGTTACATACCCTAATCCACATCGAGTCTTGCTATAGTAGTCCCGTGGTTTGCCTGCCGGGACCGGTGGCTTCAAAGGTAATCGTCGTCCAGTACCGTAGTTCAAGCCTGGCATCGTCTCCAGATCATACCCCTGTTTCTGCATGAGATATTTAGATTGGGGGCTATAAAGATACAGAGGCAGTCTTCTGGTATCTGATCCAAGGTCGACTTCTTCTACGGTGAAGGAATACGGATCGTCCTTCCGGACGAAGATGATTGGATGGTCCCCTCCCTCGATTATGCGGTAAGCATCTTCCGCTGGAGTAAGCTGGATTGCGGTGAGCAGATTTGTCACCTGTGTGTGTAGGTGGGTGCCTATACCGTGTTCCATAGCATACATTGTACAGAGCTTATTAAGCTCGAGGTAGTTCAAAGATAGCCCTTTATTGATGAAGTAAGGTATCTTTTCTAGGGGGATTACATCATCTACGGAGGGAACATCAGTGTGGGCAGCCACATACTTGGCTAACTCCGGTTCCTCTTCGGCTACCCCCTGTATAAACGAAGACTGAGAGGACGACCTAGGCAGTTTGATCGTCAGCGGTTCAGCTGGTAGAGCAGAGCATGGAGTTGTTGGCAAACTAGCAACCCCCAACTTGGTACTCGATGCTGGGCGGGGAGTTGTTGGTTCGCTAGAAGTTCCAGGCCTTGCATCGGGGTGACGACCCTTCTTGGGAAGGCGTATCGTCATTGGCTTGTCGGAGGGATTGAGCTTCTCCGTTTGAGACTGGCCGACTCTCGGCAGCCTGATTGTCAGTGGCTCCATTGTGGGTCTTGACACTTGGCCAGACCTTGGCAGTCGAATTATCATCTGCTCTTCTTGTGCCGAGAGGCTGATTGCGTCCTTACGCAGAGTGGCGGTAAGGGGTGCAGACTTGCCAGGTTTGTGAGCTTGGAGGTGAATCGTCAGAGGTTCTTCTGATCCTGTGGCTGTCTCGGTACGAGCTTGCACATCTTCTTCATCAAGGTGCCTCTTCGACTTTTCGTATAGGCAGGAGTCTGAGTAGTAGGATTCGACCCCTTTGAAGGGATCGATATCAGCAAACTCCATTCTTACGAAGTCGTATTTGTCGACATATTTGAAGCATTGGTGCAACGTAGAAGGCACGATCATATAATCGTGTATCCAAGGGCGCCCCAAGAGGATGTTGTAAGAAGTGTCTGCATCTATGACGTAGCAGGTGACTTCTGATTGGAGATCGCCAATCTGACACTTTAGACGAATCTTCCCAATTGGGTAGCTCCTACCCGAATTGAAACCGCTGATGGCGGTGCTTGTAGGTGTCAGGCGATTCATTGGGATACGGAGGTAATGTAGCAGACCCTTCGGGATAATGCTTATGGAAGAGCCAGGATCAATGTGCATCCGATCCACCTTTACGTCGCCAATGTACCCAGTGTAGTATAGTGGGCGATCGTACAGATTAGTTTTGATGAGCATGTCCTGCGGAGTGAAGACGATGTTGGGCATTGCTCCCGTACAGGCGCTGTCTTGGAGATCTGCAGGCGGGTTCTCTCCTGTGAGGTTGACCTGAGCGAGGTACACGTCGGCGTTTTGGAGTGCATCGCTCAAAGCCGCACGAACGTCCTTTGAGAGTCTCAGAAGCTCGTATAATGACAACTTGGCCGGTGTGTTGGCCAATTGTGCTAAGATATCGAAGTTGTAGGGCTTTTCCAGCCCTTGTGATGCCTCTTTCCGGAGGGATTTGTCAAAGTGAGCCTCCCTCGGCCTAGGCTTGTCGGTCGTCGAAGGCTGAGCCGGTCCCGGAGCGTCGGTTGTGGTGGGCTGATGATCTTCAGTTGGGTTGTCAGCCATAGGTTGGGATTGTGCCCCAGACCGGGTGACGACGGCTGTAGCTTCTTAGATGTCCGCCGAGATTGTGCGACAAGACCTGACTTTTCCATCCTTCTTCTTGCATATGGAAGGTGATGTGGGCCGAGTGACTTCCGATACCAAGTCTGGATGGATCCACATGACCTCCCCTCGTGATGTGGTGAGGGGCACTAGATTAGCAGCCTGATCTCGGGGAGGTGGAAGATTAGCAATCTCCATTATCGCCAGAGGGATGGGGACCACACCGTCTTGAGTTTCCGTTGGAGGGAAGCTGCCGAATTGTACTGACACCATATTGGCTGCTACGGTCACCTCTTCGAAATTGATGGCCAGTGCGTTCGAATCGATGAGGTTTTAGATGTACCATTTTAGCTGGTAGCAGTCGTGTGTGGCATGGTGGACGTAACAATGGTAATGGAAGTACTTCGGGTTCTCCATGTCTGCCTGTCGCGGTTCCCGTCTTGGTGGAGGAAGCTGAATTCTGTCTCCTTGTATGAGCATGTCCAAGATGGGCTTGACGTGACCGTCTTCGAAGGAGTAAGTGATTTGGGGCATTGCTTGTCTGCTGGCTTTGGCTCAGGTTTCTACGCGGTGTCGGCCACCATAGCCTGCTTACCCCTGTTGTCCCGATTGTTGGAGGGGCTACCCCCATTGTCGTTGTTAGGACGCTTGCCCTTGTTCTCTCCGTCCGAGATGTGCAGTCCCAATTGGCGAGCCTTCTTCAACCGTTCTTCGGCGCTTGTGGCACTGATGATGAATGTCTTCCAGTCTTTGAATTGACTTTTGCCCATCCAGAGACTGATTGTTGGGAGCAGTCTCTTTGGGCAAATTTCAATCAAGGAGGAATTCGGATTTCCAGATAGAAGCTTCATTGCGGTTTGGCAAAACCGCTCGATATAGTTCCTTGTTAGCTCTTTCTCCCCTTGGATAACGTCAATGAGGGTGGACATTGGGATGTCCTGCCCTACTTCGTAGAACCTCTCCAAGAACATGTGCTTGAAGCCGGCGAAGGAGTGGATGGAGTTGTCTGGAAGGTTGCGGTACCAGTCGAAGGTGACCCCTTCCAATGCCCCGATGAATAATCGTGTGAGAATAGCATCGTCATGGGGCAGATGGATCGGTGGTGACCTCAAAGTAAGTGATGTACCGACTTGCTGAGGTCTTGCCATCATAAGGATTGATATTGAACGGCTTATATCTTAGTGGAAATGGAACGTCCCTCCAGGCAGCAGGGTACGGTTGCCGTATTCTGAGGTCTTGAGAGTTTTTTCGAGCGTGAAACATAGCTCGGAGCTCTTGGACCTCCCTTCTTGCTTCGCGGGCTTCGTCTACGGCGGTGGGGGCCATTACTTCAGGAGGATTGTTGCCCGGGTTCGGTGCTGGTGAATTTGAGTCCGCATTGACCGTGGGGCCCATGCTTGTTTGGCCAGTCGTCCCTCCTTGCAAAGTAGGAAGGGCCAATTTGATTTCGTCCACAGACTTGACCAAGGCATGCAATATGGCCTCTAGAGTGTCGATGCGTTAGCGATCACTGGAACCACCTTGGTTGCTGTCCGTCATGAACACTGTCTTTACATGAGGAGAGATGAAAGGAACAGTGGAGGACGAGCCCTCCGAATCGTACCCCTGTAGTGAGAAGTCATCGGGATATGTGGGAATGTTCTTCTCTGGTTTGGACTCAGAAGGAACAATACCCCCAGTTTCCGAGTTTGCCTCGTCTTGGGAATTGTGGACGTCCTCATGGACGTCGGGGTTTGTTGCATCTGATGGGAGAGTTGTTTCCCCCGGCTCGTCTTCTTGGAAGATCGGATTGTCGTGGAGGTTCGGAGGAACGCTACCCCCAATCCCAGCAACCCCCAGTGATGTGGACGACGAATCTCCCACTGTAGCAGATTTTGTCTTAGAACGGGTGCCTTGGAAAACTCCGGTGGCAGGCATCCGCTTAGATGACAGTCTTTTATTCATATTGGTTGATATCTTTGGGCTAGGGGCGCTGGTCTTCTTCCCCTTTCCTTCGATGGGGACTTTTCGAGCAGAGTTGCAGGAGACGACGGGAAGTGCCTCGTCTTCTGAAGATGGCTGTTGCAGTCTTTGAAAGACAGACTGCCGGTCTTCTCGCACCGTCGAGCTATTGCAGCAGCAGTTGACGATGACTTGGGTGCAGTGACGTCCGTGGGAGGACTCTTTGTACCCCGATGCATCTTTTCTTTTTTTGCATTTGTGTAGGATGGACTCACGCAAGTCAGATGGGTCTGGACCGACCGTGTTTGCTCCCGAGATTTTGGAAGACTTTTGCGAACCTCTCTGTCCGTCTGCCGTCGGGGGCTGGACTCGAGTGGTTCTGTACAACTTCTCATCCGAGGCCCGCGTAACAGTATGCGAAACGCTCGGATGGTCAGAGGTCAGATCAGTGGACCGAACTCACCAGGCTCGTGGTGCTTTAGACTTCTTCGCTCTAGTGCGTAAGGGCACATAGTAGGAAGAGTCTAAGTGATACTGGAGAGAGTCAGACATATCTTCTTGGGAGCGCAAGAGATCAGGACCGTACGAGAGGAGGTCGAAGACAGAGCCGCGTGGAGTAGGCGTCATGCGGCTGTCATCGGTAGTCCGTATGCGGCTGGCAGACGTAGCCGCATAGGCTTTCTTCATCGGCTGGGAGTCTCAGCCGCATGAGTCTTCTTTATGCGGCTGGATGATCTGGCCGCATAAATTTTCTTCATGCGGCTGGTAGATCCACCCGCATGGGCCTCCTGTATGTGGTTGGCAGATTTGGCCACAGGAGTGCTCGGCTTCTTTTTGGGGCGCATAGAGTCGCTCTTTGTCCCTGTAAGTCCAGCATCGTAGTACTTTCCTCTGCCGGACTTGGGGACAGCAGAGTTCTCTACGGCTCGAAGTGGAGCCATATGAGAATCGTCTTCGCCGTCTTGGGTAGGAAAGAGTACCCCGTCCAGAGCTTGTGGAGGAGCAAATGATTTTGGCCTCCACTCGCAGCGAGCTTTCTTTGTGCGGGTTCGCTTCTGGATCCGGCCGGCACTTCCTTCAGAGAGCATCTCTTCAAACGCCTGTTGGTCGAAACGGACGACCATCTTCTGTTGCATGGAGCCAAGCTTGGCTGCATCCGACTGCGTCACCAACTCCTCAGCCGTGGAGAAGTTTGTCCCCAGCAGAGTCGCCATCGTGTTTGCCATGAAATATAAAAGAGCAGAACAATTATCGGAGGACTGGACTTTTACTTCACGTTACAAACTCGTTTGTACAAAAAAAGCCTAGGGACGAAAGCCTAGGTACAGCAGTCTAAGTACAATTATTTATTTTAGATTCTGGGGGGTGACGATAGAGGCTCGGGAAAGCGACGGCCGCTCTGCCTTACTCCTTGGACGATCGGTATGCAGCCTTGGCTCCAGAAGATTGCTCGGCGTTGAAGAAATGCTCCCTTTGCTCTCTCTGCTCTTTCTCTCCAAGTATTCTGGTGCTCTCTCTGATCTCGAAAAGTGCTCCTTTTTGTACGTATCTCTCTCTCGCAAGGGAATGGCACCCTGCTATTTATAAGAATGGGGGGACCTCATTAGGGTTCACAATGATTGCCCCTTAAAGTGGCGGCGGCCTGTTGATCGATTAATCTGGGCCATTAATTTCGAGTGTAATGGATCTGGGCCATTTTGTGTAGATTGCACCAAATCCTATCAGTAATTAATGCTGATTAGAATAAATCTCCACGATGATGATCTGCTAATGTCTGCGAATCTGAATGAATAAATTTTATTTATTCTCCTGCCACGTGTCCCAGATTATTGGGATTTGACCTAATCTTTGATTGTGGTAAATCTGGGAAATTGATTGGCTTTATGACACGTGTTCTGGGAGTCACCGAGCCGCATAAGGATTGAGCCGCATAAGGTTTGGCCACGTGTCAGGGCAGCCTGGGGAGTGGACCCCGAATCTTCGAACCACATGATAATCTGGACCATACAATGGGTAGTGAGCCGCATAGAGATGATCCTTGTGAGCCGCATAGGGCTAATCCTTGTGAGCCGCATAGGGCTGTGTCTGCTTGAGCCGCATAGGGCTGTCTCGATCTGGGCCGCATAGGGGGTCTCCGCTCGAGCCGCATATGGCTGTCCACGTGTCTAGGCTGTGTGGCGTTTTCTGGATCTCGGGGGGTTGTGTCAGAGATTTTCTTTAATTTCCTAGGATTCTGTCATTATGACAGAGTCATAATTGCCTCTTTTTGTCAGGCCTGTCGCTTCGTCAGAGTGGTCAGCCGTCCAAGCAATTAATGTAGTTCAGTGCAGAGGAGAGAACTGCTTGCAGGCCACGTGTCTTCTCTTCTTGAGCCGCATGGAGATCACAGAGCCGCATGGACTCGTTTGAGCCGCATGGATCCTCTGAACCGCATGGGCTATCTGAGCTGCATGGAGTTTCCTGGCCGCATGGATCTTTCTTTATCATTTTCCATGCTTCTACAGCATGAAGCGCATAGATTGAGCCGCATAAGGTTCATGCGGCTCGGATCGTAGTCCTTCTGGCCGCATGACTATGTCCAGGCACGTGGACCCTGTGTCTGGTGACATGACATTTTGTCTTATCACGTCCTATCTTCTTTTTGTCAGATTGTCAGAGCCGTCAGTTTTGTCAGTTTTGACAGAGTTTGTCAGCTTTATCAGAAGGGCTGATCAGCTTGGCCACATAAGTAACTCTTCCTTCTGCGGCTTAGTCTGGTTGCTTTTATTATATATAATCCAAGATAGTAAAGATGGGTTGTAGGAGGCATGCCGAGTCTGTCATGCGGCTCTTCTTTATGCGGACAACTTTGGCCCAAAGTATTCATGCAGTCAGTTATGATCCGCATAAACCCCATATTTTTAATGCTTCTACAAGACCCCCTTCAAAGTTTTCAAATTGCAAATTTGGAATACTTTGAATAAGAAGCATGGAGATATGTCAAGCCGCAGGGGTCTTCGAGTCAGGAGAGACCTTGAGCCGCAGGAAGATTCCATACAGACTGCCAGCTGTCATTGTTGCATTTAATGCCTTAATTTGATTTTGGATTTGGGTTCTATTTTTGAGATAAAGCTGACGGTTAGTAAGGATAAAATTTTCAAACGTCATCATTATCTTTAATGGACTCGAGAATCGAAGCGGCGTTCTTTCGAAAACCCTATAAATATGGGTCATGCAGAGAGAGATTTTTCTCTTTAACCTTCTTCTCCTTCGTCTTCATTATCTTTGTCTTCCTTTCTATCCCAGTTAGCCATGGCTCCAAAAGCTTCCAAGTCGACTGGTGCTGCGGCCAAAGGGAAGGGACTCGTCTCCCCGTCGAGAGCTGCGGACTCTCCTTCCATTCATCCCGACGTGCAACCCCCTATCAAGGGTAAGTACGGTAGAAAAACGATGACTTAATTTTGAATGGCCATATCGCATATTTTATGCACAGGCCTGTCATGTATTTCTTCTGTGCTTTAGGCATGATCGATGCATGCCATATCTCATTGGACCGCATGTGTTCTGTATGATGGGGCCACAGGGCTAAAGAATGAACTTTGTTTTCTTCTGACTGTTAACCCCTTTTCCCCTTTTTATATTTTGTAGGAGTCTGGCTAGCAACTTTATCCAGGACCAGTATCACAATTTTGGGCATAGTGAAGATGCAACACTTGACACACACATCAGAGAGCTCAGAACTCTTCATGCTTTGGAAGGATTTTTCTCAGATGGTAGGAAGAACCTTTATACATCGGAGAGTTGGACGGTGGTTGGGCGTCATCGTGAAAGTTTTGTTTTCACGGCTCTCCAAGTAGCCAAAAGCAACACTAGGAATTTTGTTTTGAAGGTATGGTCTTCTGGAGGAACGGGATTAGGATGTCCATAATACGGAGGAGAGAAAGTCAGCGTCTATAGATGCTTTTAGCATGCTATATTTGCTTTCCTCCGTACAGCTTCTCGAAGATTCAACAGCCTTCTTTACTTCTCAGCAGTAAAACATGACTTCTTTCGAGGGCCACGAAACTGTTTTTTGATGAAAGTGAAGTGCTGCCAAACTGACCAAACTGTGTTGCTGGATTCTCTTTTCTTTCCTTTTTGCTGCTGATGTAGTCCTATGAATGTAACTGATTTTGAATAAACATAATACATTCACTCCATTCTTTGCTTGTGGTATTTGTGGTACTTGTACTAGAGGGCCTAATATAGCATTTGTGTTTGATAAAGGACATCCCACTGGGGGACTTTTTGTAGACCTATTGCTATTTTGTGCATCTGAAGATGCGAACAATAGATTTGAATGATATTTTGTGGACCTATTACTCTTGTTGTGCACCGATGGTGCGAGTAATAGATTAGGATAACTTCTGTGGACCTATTACTCTTTTGTGTACTGGTGGTACGGTTAATAGATTTGAAACAAAACCTAACAGAGGTAGGTCAAGGGACCATCGGTATCAAAGGTAATATGGACGTGATACACGATAATCAGGAATAATCTTTGGTGGACCTATTACTCTTCTGCGCACTAGTGGTACGAGTAATATATTTTGAGGCAAAACCCAACAGAGGTAATATGGACGTGATAGATTTTGTGGTCTTAACACCATATTTTTTTATCCCGGGTTGGGTACAGGTGTTAAGTCAAGAGACTATCGGTAACAGAGGTAATATGCACGTGACACACGATAATCATGAAATTTTTGGTGGACCTATTACTCTTCTGTGCACTGGTGGTGCGAGTAATAGATTTTGAGACAAAACCCAACAGAGGTAATATGGACGTGATAGGTTTTGTGGTCTTAACACCATGTCTTTTATCCCGGATTGGGTAAAGGTGATAAGTCAAGAGACTATCGGTATCAGAGGTAATATGGACGTGATACATGAAAATCAGGACCAGGAAGTTTGCTCAGAGATGGCGATAAGCTTGGCAGACTCCTATGTTATAAAGCATTAGAGTGAAAGTTCAGATGTATCAGCATACATGACTCACCACTCAGGGAGATGCGATGTGAATCCACTCGGAGCAAATTGAGTGTGAGTTCAGAGGTACTTGGTGTACATAACTCGATAGCCTGAGAGATTTGGTAGTTTGAGAAAGTACCAGCATGTCCTTAGACATAGTATTTCTTCAGGAATTTATCATTTATGGGTATCATGAGCAAGTCTCCGTTCTGCTTTGTGAGTCGGTATGCGTCGTTGGAGAATACGGTCTCGATGATGTAAGGACCTTCCCACTGGGGCTGGAATTTGTTGGCTATTTTGTGAGTCATGACCATCGGTCTGCGAACGGCCAAGACGAGATCGCCTATTTGGAATGTCCTCTGCTTGACTTTCTTATTGAAGGCCCGAGAGATGCGTGCTTGATAGAGCTCGATGCTTTGTTGAGCTTGCAAATGCTTCTCGTCTAAAGCTACCAATTCTTGTAGCCGTCGGGGGTAGTTATCGTCTGACGTCAACCGGAAAGTAAGGGCCACACGCAGTGAGGGGATCTGAGTCTCCAATGGGAGAACGGCCTCGCTCCCGTACACTGTAAAACCCCAAAAAAATTTTGGATTATTTTATTTATTTATTTATTTGGCTTAAATAGGATTTTATGAAATTTGTGAGTATCTTTAAATTAAATACTTATTATTATAGATGACCTTAGCCATGGTTGAGTTTGAATATGCAAGACGACTAGAAAGTATGACATGCCTAGCATTATTGGGTGCTTTAACTAGCATGCTAGCCATGTTAGGAGTGACATGGTCATACGGTAGTCCCTTGCATGTTAACCATTCAAATCATGGCACAAGTCATAATTTTTATTTAAATAATTAGTAAGAAAGTCTTTATGACTTTTTAGGAGACCCGGTTGCACCAAACCTTCCCAAACCTCTTCTAAGCCGAACCCAACCCTATATAGGTATATTTGACATTAATAAATATTAATAATTATATTTATTTGTATTTAATTCAGATTTTGTAGTGTAATTACATAGATAGAATTAAATAGTTCTATATTAGGAAACCCCTTTTTAAATCATCAATCCAATCAACTAGCCAACTCACCAAACAACCAAATCATGCCAAGTGGACCCCACCATGTTAATTTCGGCCAAGCAAACCCCCCATGGCTAAATGTATCAAATTAAATAGGATTTAAATCCTAGATTGCTTAAAATTCATTTAAGGATATGTTAAATATACCAACTTATCCCAAACCTTAACCAAATCCTTTCTCCACCTTGTGGCCGACCACTTCTTCCTATCCCCTCTTTATTTTTGGCAGCAACCCCCCTCCTCATAGCCTCCACACATCATCCCTTCATTATACATCTTCCCCTCCTTCACAACAACTCATCTCCTCCACCATACATCCATCCAACCCCTCAAAACAAACCCTAAAAAAACTCCATCCCCCCATCCAACCCTCTATAGCCATTATCAACTCTCCCATACTCATCAAGAGAGGTTTAGCAAGCGAGGATAGCGGGAAAGACTGGAGCTGTGGTGAAGAGAAGTCATCACCACCCTTTCTAGCAAGGATCTTTGGTAAGAACCCTAATCTTTTCTTCTAAAAACCTTTGCTAAAATTCTGTAGAATATATGTTATTAAATCTGTAGAAATTATATTTTGATGAATTTTGTTATATTTAATCATCCATAAAAGTTCCATGTATTATAGGCATAATATCCATGTTCCGGTATGGTCAAATTAACACCATTGTGAAGGAACTACTAGTTATTGATGCCTATTCTTGAAACTAAATTTTATGTGTATTCATATACATAAATTAGGATTTTTAAGTATTTTCCACAAATTTAGCAACTCAATTCTGGTTGAGAAAATTATAGGTCAAAACTAGCTAATTTCGGGCGACCTACTGACCAAGAATGACCCGAACTTGTAGTATAATCTTACCCTTGTATCTCTGATGTTATTCTATAAAATAAAGTATTTTAATTCTATTTAAATTATATTTTTGGATTATTTTATCAATTATGAGTAATTAACTATATTCCGGACAAGTTTCGGGTTAACTAGCTAACTTAGTAATCAACAAATCATAAATGCCTTTAGAAACATTAATTCTATAATTTTAGAGTTAATTCTATATAAAATTAGTTTAAATAATATTTTAATAATTTTTATATAATTTCTAAGTATAGTATTGAAGTAGGGGCACAACTGACTAATTGGGAGTTGGAAACCCAAAAACTGTGTTCGGTGTCTCGTGGAGCCTGTATGTGATTGTATAGGTCTAAAGGGTCCCACGAGAAATTGAATATAATCTTAAAACATTATTTTTACTAATTAAGTCATATTGTAAGTTTATGAGTAGTGGCTTAATTTAGTTAATTAATTATCTAGGAGCGTCGGGTTCCAGAGGCGTGGACACGGGAACGAAACTTCATCCTCACATCGCAGAACCAGGCAAGTACACCTTGTCAAATTATAAAGTATAATTTATATGCATGTTCATCATCTTGCTGTGGTTCTTTTCCTTACTTTCGTGATTGCTTATTCCATGTCTAGTACACTCATCCTGATATAGTTTTACTTTACATGTTTCTAGTTGCCTGCACATTCTCGTTCCTTTCTGTTACGATACTTCTATCTGTTACACTGTGTTAGTTTCATATGTATTCCTTGATATAGTTGTCTAGTCCTACACCACGATTCCTTTGACTTGATTATAACTTGACTTGACTTGACATGACTTGAGTAGGACTCGACTTTGACATTCTATAGATTGTGAGTACTTACCTTGACTGCGGTCTATAGAATTTTATACTAGGATTGGCTACTGTCTTGGTTGTGAGTACTTGCCTTGACTACGATTGAGACACTATAGATTGTGAGTACTTGCCTTGACTGCAGTCTATAGATTTGACCTATTAGCCATTTCTAGTATGGCATGCCAGTGTCTTAGGATCCTTGTGTTTAGATCTCGTGTCTTAGTTCATTTGTCTCGTTGGGTAACCTTGACTGTTCCTTACTTCTTTGTATATTTGTACTGTTACATGTTGGCCTGTATATTATGTATCTTGCTAGTCCTCTGAGGACCTGATGATCTTTTCAGGTTTAGCGACTACATGGAGTTAGTTAGCAAAGCGGGATGGTAGAGAATTGCGATGTATGATACAGGTATTTACTTGTGATATTTTTTTATTATCTTCTCGTGCTTTTACATTCCGTACCATGTTATATTCTGCGTATTTTATAGACTCGTATCATTCTTAGAGTCTAATCGGACAATATGCTAATGGACTGCAGACCATGACCCATAATTGTTCATTCTTGTCTTATATATTCTTGTGGATTGAGATACACTGTAGATTACCATATTAGCCATGATACCATGAATCTTGACAGCTTATACATACTCGATTCGGGCTGGAGTCCGCTTGATACGTAGCTGGCTTGCTCACGCTCTTGCGTCCCGAAAAGCGGGTGCGGGTCGTGACAAGTTTTTGTGGTGGCCCATGTAGGTCAGAGCATATCGTATCGATTACGTAACTGTACTGATACGAGCCTGCGAATATGACTAAACCTTAGAATTCAATCCACTCTGCCTTGCAAATTCCCTTAGAAATTTCTCTACCATCTTTGAAACCTCGTATTTGTTCTCGATTATTCTTCCTTGCTTTTCCGTACCATTGATTCTCGTCTCTTCCTATTTCGGAGCGATGAATAATCGTGCTATATAGGATTTATCAAAAAGAATTCTTAAGTTATAGTGTAAGTTTGCTTATTGTATTATGATTACTTGATAGATAAGGGAAATTATAGATGCTATATGCCATAGGGCATCATGTGTTTGATAAGGTAGTTTGACCAAAGGTGGGTAGACATTCTAGAAATGGCTAAATGATCATACTAGGTTACGCCCTTTATGGTAGTCGCTTGATCAAGAATAGAGTAGCAGTTTTAGAGTAGAGACTGGCCCTTTACTAGAACCTAAATATAGGCTAACCCAGCCCATTTAGAATTATGCCCTACCAGTTGTAAAGTTAGGATTAGACAGATTGGTAGGTATCACTTAGATTGATTAGGTGACATGAGACTTATATAGTTGTGACAATAATATGGTTAGAAGGGCAAACCTTCAACGTTATTATTTTAAGACCGCTGGTACCAAGAATAGCGACTAGAGATAACCATCAATAGTTTATGATAGACATGTAGTAAACCAATTATTTAGGATTGATTATTACTTGAGTTATTAGGAGACACCGTAGTGACATAGCACATTCTTTGAACTATTCCTAGTTACACTAGCGCGGTTCTTTGTTAGTGAGCCTAATTTTAATTTCGAGGACAAAATTCTTTTAAGGTGGGTAGGATGTAAAACCCCAAAAAAAATTTGGATTATTTTATTTATTTATTTATTTGGCTTAAATAGGATTTTATGAAATTTGTGAGTATCTTTAAATTAAATACTTATTATTATAGATGACCTTAGCCATGGTTGAGTTTGAATATGCAAGACGACTAGAAAGTATGGCATGCCTAGCATTATTTGGTGCTTTAACTAGCATGCTAGCCATGTTAGGAGTGACATGGTCACACGGTAGTCCCTTGCATGTTAACCATTCAAATCATGGCACAAGTCATAATTTTTATTTAAATAAGAAAGCCTTTATGACTTTTTAGGAGACCCAGTTGCACCAAACCTTCCCAAACCTCTTCCAAGCCGAACCCAACTCTATGTAGGTATATTAGACATTAATAAATATTAATAATTATATTTATTTGTATTTAATTCAGATTTTGTAGTGTAATTACATAGATAGAATTAAATAGTTCTATATTAGGAAACTCCTTTTTAAATTCTCAATCCAATCAACTAGCCAACTCACCAAACAACCAAATCATGCCAAATGGACCCCCACCATGTTAATTTCGGCCAAGCAAACCCCCCATGGCTAAATGCATCAAATTAAATAGGATTTAAATCCTAGATTGCTTAAAATTCATTTAAGGATATGTTAAATATACCAACTTATCCCAAACCTTAACCAAATCCTAATCTTTTCTTTCCCCACCTTGTGGCCGACCACTTCTCCCTATCCCCTCTATATTTTTGGCAGCAACCTCCCTCCTCATAGTCTCCACACATCATCCCTTCATTATACATCTTCCCCTCCTTCACAACAACTCATCTCCTCCACCATACATCCATCCAACCCCTCAAAACAAACCCTAAAAAAAACTCCATCCCCCCATCCAACCCTCTATAGCCATTATCAACTCTTCCATACTCATCAAGAGAGGTTTAGCAAGCGAGGATAGCGGAAAAGATTGGAGTTGTGGTGAAGAGAAGTCATCACCACCCTTTCTAGCAAGGATCTTTGGTAAGAACCCTAATCTTTTCTTCTAAAAATCTTTGCCAAAATTTTGTAGAATATATGTTATTAAATCTGTAGAAATTATATTTTGATAAATTTTGTTATATTTAATCATCCATAAAAGTTCCATGTATTATAGGCATAATATCCATGTTCCGGTAGGGTCAAATTAACACCATTGTGAAGGAACTACTAGTTATTGATGCCTATTCTTGAAACTGAATTTTATGTGTATTCATATACATAAATTAGGATTTTTAAGTATTTTTCCACGAATTTAGCAACTCAATTCTGGTTGAGAAAATTATAGGTCAAAACTAGCTAATTTCGGGAGACCTACTGACCTAGAATGACTCGAACTTGTAGTATAATCTTACCCTTGTATCTCTGATATTATTCTAGAAAATAAAGTATTTTAATTCTATTTAAATTATATTTTTGGATTATTTTATCAATTATGAGTAATTAACTATATTCCGGACAAGTTTCGGATTAACTAGCTAACTTAGTAATCAACTAGTCATAAATGCCTTTAAAAACATTAATTCTGTAATTTTAGAGTTAATTCTATATAAAATTAGTTTAAATAATATTTTAATGATTTTTATATAATTTCTAAGTATAGTATTGAAGTAGGGGCATAACTGACTAATTGGGAGTTGGAAATCCAAAAACTGTGTTCGGTGTCTCGTGGAGCCTGTATGTGATTGTATAGGTCTAAAGGGTCCCACGAGAAATTGAATATAATCTTAAAACATTATTTTGACTAATTAAGTCATATTGTAAGTTTATGAGTAGTGGCTTAATTTAGTTAATTAATTATCTAGGAGCGTCGGGTTCCAGAGGCGTGGACACGGGAACGAAACTTCATCCTCACATCGCAGAACCAGGCAAGTATACCTTGCCAACTTGTACAGTATAATTTATATGCATGTTCATCATCTTGCTGCGGTTCTTTTCCTTATTTTCGTGATTGCTTATTCCATGTCTAGTACACTCATCCTGATATAGTTTTACTTTACATGTTTCTAGTTGCCTGCACATTCTCGTTCCTTTCTGTTATGATACTTCTATATGTTACACTGTGTTAGTTTCATATATATTCCTTGATAGAGTTGTCTAGTCTTACACCACGATTCCTTCGACTTGATTATAACTTGACTTGACTTGACATGACTTGAGTAGGACTCGACTTTGATATTCTATAGATTGTGAGTACTTACCTTGACTACGGTCTATAGAATTTTATACTAAAATTGGCTACCGTCTTGGTTGTGAGTACTTGCCTTGACTGCGATTGAGACACTATAGATTGTGAGTACTTGCCCTGACTACAGTCTATAGCTTTGACCTATTAGCCATTTCTAGTATGGCATGCCAGTGTCTTAGGATCCTTGTGTTTAGATCTCGTATCTTAGTTCATTTGTCTCGTTGGGTAACCTTGATTGTTCCTTACTTCTTTGTATATTTGTACTGTTACATGTTGGCCTGTATATTATGTATCTTGCTAGTCCTCTGAGGACCTGATGATCTTTCCAGGTTTAGCGACTACATGGAGTTAGCTAGCAGAGCGGGATGGTAGAGGATTGCGATGTATGATACAGGTATTTACTTGTGATATTTATTTATTATCTTCTCGTGCTTTTACATTCCGTACCATGTTATATTCTGCGTATTTTATAGACTCATATCATTCTTGGAGTCTAATCGGACAATATACTAATGGGCTGCTGTAACACCCTGTTTTCTGAAATTAGGAATTTTTGAAAAATTATTTTTTTTTTAATTATTAAGTGTGATTAGGGCATGATATGGTTTATAGTGATTATTAGTGTGATTAAACCATTTTCTAAGTCATGCTAAGTCATGACTTACGACTTTGTGATTTTGGTTAGTATAACTTAGTGCAAACCCTAGTTTTCTCTAACCTAGAAGTTGCCATGACCATGAGAGCTTAGTCATAGGCTTAGAACATCAAATTAGTGGTTTTTGACCAAAAGGGTATTTTGGTAATTTTCTAGACTTTAATTTTGATTATGTGATTTTATTATTATTTAATCATGGTTAAAGTCCCATGATTAGTCCCTAACCTATCCTACACTAAACTAGAGGTTAGCCACTAACCTAGAAGCATTAGGATGAAGTTTTAGTTATGGGATAAGTGAGGAAAATATCTAGATATTAACTTTATTGATATTTTGCACAAATCGCTCCAAATATCTCACCCTTTACCAAAGTCCAAGCCTTAGCCATGAAGGAAGAGGCAAGGACCCCCCCCCCCCCCCCATGCCTTGGCCGGCCATAGGGCACCCTCCTAGCAGCCACACTTTCCTATATAGCCCATTGTATCATTCATGAACAAATTTACATGAATTTAATCCTAGAAAAATTCCCATTCCTTCAACCCTTCATAACTTGAGCTATTTTGATCCAAATTCACTCTAGTCTCTTGCATTGGGACCCTACAACATCTAGGGTACTAAAGGGAACTAGCAATCAAGGATTTGGAGGCATTGGACATCATCAAGTTGAAGATCACATACCCCCCATTTTCCTTGATTTTCATTGGATTGCACAAATAGGTATTTTCTCACAAACTTAGTTAAATTCCTGTTTTTCCTTCATAAATGCATTCATGTAGGACTAACACTACTGTGGGTAAAGTTTGGTGGAATTTAGAAGTGTTTTGGTGTCCGTATCGGACACGTATCCTAAGCCTAGAATCCTTGTTTGGTGAAATGCCACATAGGATTTGTTTTTGTTAAATTGTAAAACAAATTACACAAACTTGTAGCCCTAGACATGTAGGACACGAAACAACTTGACTGAGCACATTTCTGTGCTGTGTCCGTGTCCAAAATGGACACGAACTCGCCGTACGAGCCCATCGTGCATGCCCTGCTACCCGACACCTCGTGTGCACTACACAGGCCACTAGGACACGTAAGTTTTGACACAGACAAGGGGGCAATGTCTGCGAACATGCCCCCAAAGTCTCGTGTCGCGTCGTATCGTGTCGAGTGAGAAAACTCACTCGTACTGGACACGTGCTGTCAGTGCACACGCGCGCAGGCACGACTTCGAGCGTGTCGTGTCGCATGGACACGACACTAGGGTGTCTCGTAGTGACACGGGCATGGAGCCCTATGCGTGGCGTACACGTGGACACGAGCACGTGGTGCTTCGTGTCCTGTGTCGCGAGCACGACGCGTGCAACCGCGTGCACGACACTGTGTTTGTGTACGCGTATCAGAGTTTACCCGAGTCGTGTTTTTGCGTGTTTGGACACGTGAAACTGTGTCATGGTGTCGTGTCAGTGACCTAGGACACTCGTGTATGTGTGGGGCCTTAGTTACCAACCCATGGTTGCGAGCCTTAGCTCGTTTTATTGTGTGTATTTCGAATTACCTATTTTCGAAGTGCACAGTGCACAGTTCACTGTTTTGGGTTTTTCCAGATTTTGCAAAATCGAAATTCAAATCGATTTTGTTTGAGATTAATACTTTGAGAGAGTGTATTTTAGTACATATATGTAGTATATATGTATATGTAAGTGTGGATCAATTTTGGGAGTGTTTGGTAGAGTGTAGGTGTAGTTATGTACATATATACATATGTATGTATATATGTTAGGTGTGTGTGTGTGTTTGGGTCTGGAACATGGTTCCAGAAATCTGGGAACCATTTCCCCCCCCCCCCCTGTCCTGACCTATTAAGTCTCTCTCTCTCTCATTCTCTCTCTCACCCTTTGTCTCTCTCTATGTCTCTCTATATATATATAGTATATATATGAGTTTTTTTTTTTTTTTATATATATATAGTATATATATAAACTCATATATAGTATATATGAGTTTATATATATATATATATATATATATATATATATATATATATATATATATATATATATATAGGTATATATATATATATATTGATATATATATAAACTCATATATAGTATATATATAAACTCATATATAGTATATATATAAACTCATATAGTATATATGTGAGTTTATATATATATATAGGTATATATATATATATATATTGATATATATATATATTTGTATTAGTTTTCATATAGTGATATTATATATATATATATATGTATGTGGGTTTGTATTGTATATAGTATTCATATATGGGTATATGGGTAGTAGATAGATATATATATCTATAAATACATATATACATATATATATATATGATTTCTAGTATAGGTTATATAAAAACCTATGACTATGGCCTATGGCCTAGGATTACTAGCCTATGGCTTGGGGCTAACCCTAATGACCCTAAACCCACTTGTTGACCCTTGTTGACTAAGGGTTGACCAAAGTCAACCCTAGGTCAAAAGTGACCTAGTTGACCTAGAAATGACTAGAAATGACCTAAAACAACTAGTTTGACTAGTTTGACTAAAACCCTAACTAGTTGACTAGTGTTGACCTAACTTTGACTAGTTTGACTTTAGAGTTGACCAAGAGTTGACTTTTGACCAGATTGACCTAGAATCATGTAGTATGCATAGTAGACTTCATTTTTACTATTTAGAATACATTGTGACTTGTGTTGCTCTGATCAGGAGCCAGACACCTCTCCTCAGACTGCATATTCTCTACAGACATTCATACAGCAGGCGAGTACATTCTCTGACCGTTTCATACTTGTTCAGGCTTTACTTCTCGCTCTAGATTACTTTACTTGTTGCTGTCACATTGGTAACACGGATTGGTACTATATGGATCTTTACATGAGATGTTATCCCTCTCGGGAGCATCGGGTACTTCATGTTATGTGTGTTTCATTATCATCATGTACTCCTATGCTTCCATCATTCATGTGCACTCATGTGATCATGTACTCTCATGTTTACTGAGCCCTCATGTATACTATCATGTGCACCCTTTCATGGGCCCCATGTGATATCATGTATAATAACGTAACTTGTATAGATCCTTGTGTATTGATTGGGGAAACGGGAGAGTAGAAGTGGACATGTGAATAATTCTAAAGTAGTCATGTGCAAACTCAGTAGATCATGTATAAATTCTAGCCATTCACATGCCTATCTTGTGCTCTACATCACTAGTCACTACAGTTCTCTATATACAGTAGATATTTCATTACAGCTATCTCTTTTACAGCGTATATTTCCTTTCAGCAGTTCATGTATCTTACTCTATTGCCTGTATCATATTTCCTAACCTGATATGAACTGCGTGAGATGTATTGTGCTCGTTCCTGTCCTGATTGGACCTGTTGAAAATATTACAGAGGATGAGGACGAGGCATGGGTGACTACTTATTATGGAGCAGGACTAGATGACACTTGTATTGAGGATCCTCAGCAGGATCCACCTGCAGCTGAGGATGTTGTTCCAGTAGTCTAGACCAGTTTAGTCTAGGCAGTCTTTTCTATATTTACATTTTGTCTCACATTCTGAGTTGTATTTTGAGATGTGGAGATGTATAGACTCTTAGACTTATTGTATTATGAGTTGACATTCTGGATGTTATGTATCCTAGACACTTAGACTTATTTCATCTATGCTATGGTTCTCTTTGAGTTACTATCTATCTTCTGTCTTTCATTCTTCTACCTTAGATGTGATTGAGACTATATATTGTGATGTTACCTCCACTCGGAGAGTATAAACTGTACAGGTATCTTATATTGTTAGATGATTGACCTAGGACAGCGTTCTACCGCCGACACTGCGACGTAGGCTGGACGTACCCACTTTTCGTGCCCTTACTCTAGGGTACGGGTCGTGACACGTTTTTAGTGGTGGCCCATGCAGGTCCAGTTATATGGTGATATTCGAACTAGAGTATCGCCACAGCCTGCAGTAGGAACTAGGATGTAGATGAGGTACTCAATCACATTAGGAAAAACTCTTATCTAAATCCCTGCTATCTAAATTCTTGCTGATATTGTCTTTCTTTTGAAATAAACTATCTCCTTTGACTATATCGTTTCTTTTCCGTATTGATTTTCTTGTTGATCTGTCTTCAGGATGGTGGAGACACGATCGCAGCGTCTCGGTCCAGGTGACACCACTGAGAGGTCTGCCACCTCTCGTCCAGCTCACCAGGACCCGGGGACTGCAGCTCCCCTTACTCCAGCTCATGTGGGAGTTTCTGCCACTTTTGGGGGTGCACCTCTATCTATTCGGGGTACCATCCCAGCTACCCTAGACATGCCTCCCCCGCAGTTTCGTCAGCCTCAGTTCCAGCAGCACCAGCAGCACCAGCAGTACCAGCAGGAGTACCAACAGCAGATGCCATCTGGATTTGTAGATGCTGCACAGATGTTTACATATTTCCAGCAGTTCCTAGAGTCGCAGCAGACCCAGAAGCAGCGTCAGACGACGGCATTTACCAGAGGCATTGATGAGGTCCATCAGCTGGCTAGAGTGACGATGGAGAGGTTGGCAGTCCAGCCGCAGGGAGGATCAGGACCGCCACGACAGCAAAGGATTCCGGGCATACAGGACTTCAAGAAGATGAACCCCAGGGACTTCTTGGGGACAGAGGGGATTCTTTATGCTGATGACTGGATTGAGCACATTGAGGAGATCTTTCGACTGGCGGAGATACCAGCCGGACTCCAGATCGAGGCAGCAGCCAGCCAGATGCAGGATCTTGCCCGTACCTGGTATCAGACGGACCCGAGAGTAGGCACTCCAGGGCAGACATGGAGAGTTTTCAAGGAGCTCTTCAAGGGAAAGTTTTTCCCAGATCAGGCAGTCAGTGCTTTGGAGACCCAGTTCGAGAACCTGGTTCAGGGGAACCAGACTGTAGAGGAGTATTCCGGTGAGTTTTGCCGGTTGAGCAGATTCGTGGAGGGCCTTAGCGAGACAGCGAAGGCGAGGAGGTTCAGGAAGGGCTTGGTCAAGGAGGTCAAGTCCTTGACCAAGAGTGACAGGAATGCCACTTTTGAGGAGATCCTATCAGGAGCGATGGCGGCCGAGGATGATCTTGAGCTGAAGCTCAAGAGGGGCCACGACACCCAGGGAGCTGGCAGCAGTGGAGGACAGGCCAAGAGGCCTTATTATCAGCACCAGCAGCAGAGGCCATTCCAGCAGCAGAGGCCGTTCCAGCAGGTGCAGCAGCCGAGGCACCAGCAGCAGGCACCCAGGCAGCAGGTCGTCAGTTGTACTTTCTGCAAGAAGCAGGGTCATGGATGGAATGACTGCAGAAAGAGGCTTGGCAGGTGTCTATTATGTGGTTCTGGAGACCACCAGCTGAGGGAGTGTCCCGTGTCTTCGGGACGACCAGTTCAGGGAGACGGAGCCAAGGCTCCGACAGGGCAGCAGAAGGGACCTTTGCCGACTCAGCAGCAGAGGTTCATCCAGCACCAGCATCAGGCCAGGGGTAGACAGCAGGGGCGAGCCTACGCCATAGCAGTAGAGGATGTCGAGGTTACTGGAGAGCTGATAGCAGGTTCTATTCTTCTCGACTCTATTCCAGCTTATGCATTGTTTGATTCTGGGGCTTCCCATAGCTTTGTATCAGTATCTTTTGCGATTCGACATCATGTTATATCTGAATCATTGCCTAGGACTTGCAAGATTACGACCGGGGGTGGCATTATCCTCGTTCGTGATATTTGCAAGGGACGGAGAGTAGTTTTGGGAGGCCGAGAGTTGGATGTGTGTTTGCTCGTAATGCCACTACCGAACTACGATATTATACTCGGTATGGATTGGTTGAGCATGCACCATGCCAGCATAGATTGCCGCGGGGGTAGAGTTCTGTTCAGAGCGCCAGGAGAGCCAGAGTTTGTATATTCCCGACGGCAGGCAGAGCAGACTTGCGGAGTTTTCTGTGGAGCTTCAGTCGAGGAGCAGCCAGCTCCACATCCATTGATTGCTGAGTTTATGGACGTGTTTCCAGAGGAATTGCCTGGGCTTCCACCAGACAGAGACGTTGAGTTCTCGATAGACTTGGTTCCAGGTGCGGAACCCATTTCTCAGCATGTCTATCGGGTGAACAACAGCGAGCTGGTGGAATTGAAGAAACAGGTGGATGAGTTGCAGGACAAAGACTTCATTCGCTCTAGTTCTTTACCTTGGGGTGTACCGGTACTCTTTGTACCGAAGAAGGATGGGTCGGTACGTATGTGTATCGACTACAGGGCACTCAACAGTCTGACGATCAAGAACAGATATCCACTGCCGCGGATCGACGATCTCTTCGATCAGTTGAGCGGAGCTCGAGTATTCTCGAAGATTGATCTGAGGTCAGGCTACCATCAGGTAAAGGTGAAGAGGGAGGACATCCCGAAGACGGCGTTCAGGACGCGGTACGGCCAGTTCGAGTTTATGGTGATGCCGTTTGGGTTGACGAATGCTCCGACGGTGTTCATGAACTTGATGAACAAGGTGTTCCACCAGTACTTAGATAAGTTCATGGTGGTGTTCATCGACGACATCCTGGTGTACTCGAAGACCGAGGAGGAGCACGAGAAGCACTTGAGAGTGGTCCTGGAGACTCTCAGACAGGAGCAGCTTTACGGCAAGCTCTCGAAGTGCGAGTTCTTCCTTGACAGAGTTGACTTCCTGGGTCATGTAGTGACTGGAGATGGGATCTCAGTCGACCCGAGGAAGATATCAGCAGTTGAGGCTTGGGCAGCGCCGACGTCAGTGGCAGAGATCAGGAGCTTCCTAGGATTGGCAGGCTACTACAGGAGGTTCGTCCAGGATTTCTCCCGGGTTGCAGAGCCGTTGTCTAGGCTGACCCGGAAGGACGCAGAGTTTCTCTGGTCAGAGGAGTGTCAGACCGCTTTCGATGAGTTGAAGAAGCGGTTGACGACAGCCCCGATTCTGACATTGCCATCAGGATCAGGCGGGTTCACTATCTACAGTGACGCCTCGGGGAAGGGTTTGGGTTGTGTCTTGCAGCAGCATGGGAAGGTGATTGCCTATGCTTTCAGGCAGTTACGGCCCCATGAGAAGAACTACCCTACCCATGATTTAGAGTTGGCGGCAGTTATCTTTGCTCTGAAGCTGTGGAAACACTATTTGTATGGAGAGCGCGTGGAGATATTCACAGACCACAAGAGCTTGAAATACGTGTTTACGCAGAAGGAGCTGAACATGAGGCAGCGCAGGTGGCTGGAGCTGATGAAGGACTTTGATATTCTTCTGCAGTGTCATCCAGGGAAGGCCAACGTAGTTGCCGATGCATTGAGCAGATATCCGACAGCTATGTGTTTGACGATGGATCGTCACTTGTTGGCAGACTTGAAGAGCCTTGGGATCGAGGTGATTGTGCCGGGAGTGCAGATGCAGATGTGGGGCCTCCAGATTCAGTCGGACTTGATTGATAGGATCAAGTCGGCTCAGTTCGATGATGTTTCTCTACGATGCATCAGGGAGCAGGTCAGCCAGGGATTTACGGACGATGAGTTCACTCTTGCAGCGGATGGCGCATTGAGGCACGGTTCCAGACTGTGTGTGCCCAGTGGAGACTTTCGGGAGCAAGTTATGCAGGAGGCCCACCGTTCTCAGTACTCGATACATCCGGGAGCCAACAAGATGTATAGGAATCTGAGAGAGCATGTATGGTGGAGTGGGATGAAGCACGAAGTAGCACACTTCGTAGCCAGGTGTTTGATCTGCCAGTAGGTCAAGGCAGAGAGACAGAGGCCAGGAGGACTGTTGCAGCCATTGCCCATTCCGAAGTGGAAGTAGGAGCACATCACGATGGACTTTGTTTCGGGATTACCGCGTACTCCAGGAGGGAAGGATGCGATTTGGGTCATCGTCGACAGGTTGACCAAATCGGCCCACTTTTTGCCATTCAAAGTGGGTTTGTCTACCGAGAAGCTATCAGAGATGTATATGAGGCAGATAGTCAGACTTCATGGGATTCCAGTGAGCATTGTATCGGACCGGGACAGCCGTTTTACTTTACATTTCTGGAGGAGCTTGCATATTAGCTTGGGCACTCAGCTCAAGTTTAGTACTGCATACCACCCGCAGACAGACGGACAGTCAGAGCGGACCATTCAGACTCTGGAGGATATGTTGCGGCCTTGTGTCCTGGACTTTGGAGGATCTTGGGAGAGTCACCTGCACTTAGTAGAGTTTGCATATAACAACAGCTTTCAGGCCAGCATCGAGATGTCCCCTTTTGAGGCACTGTACGGGCGTAGATGTCGTACACCCTTGTCTTGGGATGATGTTGGGGAGCGAGTATTATTGGGGCCTGAAATGGTTGTAGATGCAGCAGAGAAGGTGAAGCTTATCAGAGATCGGCTTCGCGTGGCACAGGACAGACATCGGCATTGGGCCGACAGCCACCGCAGACCTTTGGAGTTTGAGGTACAGTTTAGAGATAGGATTAGAATTAGGTTGTCTTGTTGTGTTTTGTTAATCATGTTTGTTTATCATAATTAAATTGAGACCTTGTTTGTGATTAGGTCGGAGACCAGGTATTCTTGAGGATATCTCCGACACGTGGCACGATACGTTTTGGTGGAGGTGGGAAGCTTAGCCCGCGTTTCATCGGCCCTTTCGTTATCAGCGGGAGAGTCGGTGACGTGTCTTACAGGCTAGACTTACCACCAGCATTGGTAGGAGTCCACAACGTATTTCACGTGTCGCAGTTGAGACGGTACGTGGCAGATCCTAGCCATGTACTTGATCATTCCGAGATCGAGGTGGGTCCTACTCTTCGTTATCCAGAGCAGCCTGTTGAGATTCTGGATCGGCGGGAGAAGGCATTGAGGAACCAGACGATACCATTGGTTCGTGTCGCATGGAGGCATCATTCTCCAGGAGAGTCCACCTGGGAACGGGAGGATGAGATGCGCGAGCGATACCCTTATCTATTTGTACCTTGAGGTATGATTTCTATCCTTCTCTTTAGTTTCAGTTTCGTCTTTAAATTTCGAGGACGAAATTATTGTTAGGAGGGTAGACTTGTAACACCCTATTTTCTGAAATTAGGAATTTTTGAAAAATTATTTTTTTTTTAATTATTAAGTGTGATTAGGGCATGATATGGTTTATAGTGATTATTAGTGTGATTAAACCATTTTCTAAGTCATGCTAAGTCCTGACTTACGACTTTGTGATTTTGGTTAGTATAACTTAGTGCAAACCCTAGTTTTCTCTAACCTAGAAGTTGTCATGACCATGAGAGCTTAGTCATAGGCTTAGAACATCAAATTAGTGGTTTTTGACCAAAAGGGTATTTTGGTAATTTTCTAGACTTTAATTTTGATTATGTGATTTTATTATTATTTAATCATGGTTAAAGTCCCATGATTAGTCCCTAACCTATCCTACCCTAAACTAGAGGTTAGCCACTAACCTAGAAGCATTAGGATGAAGTTTTAGTCATGGGATAAGTGAGAAAAATATCTAGATATTAACTTTATTGATATTTTGCACAAATCACTCCAAATATCTCACCCTTTACCAAAGTCCAAGCCTTAGCCATGAAGGAAGAGGCAAGGACACCCCCCCCCCATGCCTTGGCCGGCCATAGGGCACCCCCCTAGCAGCCACACTTTTCTATACAGCCCATTGTATCATTCATGAACAAATTTACATGAATTTAATCCTAGAAAAATTCCCATTCCTTCAACCCTTCATAACTTGAGCTATTTTGATCCAAATTCACTCTAGTCTCTTGTATTGGGACCCTACAACATCTAGGGTACTAAAGGAAACTAGCAATCAAGGATTTGGAGGCATTGGACATCATCAAGTTGAAGATCACACACCCCCCATTTTCCTTGATTTTTATTGGATTGCACAAATAGGTATTTTCTCACAAACTTAGTTAAATTCCTGTTTTTCTTTCATAAATGCATTCATGTAGGACTAACACTACTATGGGTAAAGTTTGGTGGAATTTAGAAGTGTTTTGGTCTCCGTATCGGACACGTATCCTAAGCCTAGAATCCTTGTTTGGTGAAATGCCACATAGGATTTGTTTTTGTTAAATTGTAAAACAAATTACACAAACTTGTAGCCCTAGACATGTAGGACACGAAACAACTTGACTGAGCACATTTCTGTGCTGTGTCCGTGTCCAAAATGGACACGAACTCGCCGTACGAGCCCATCGTGCATGCCCTGCTACCCGACACCTCGTGTGCACTACACAGGCCACTAGGACACGTAAGTTTTGACACAGACAAGGGGGCAATGTCTACGAATATGCCCCCAAAGTCTCGTGTCGCGTCGTGTCGTGTCGAGTGAGAAAACTCACTCGTACTGGAGACGTGCTGTCAGTGCACACGCGCGCAGGCACGACTTTGAGCGTGTCGTGTCGCATGGACACACACAAGGGTGTCTCATAGTGACACGGGCGTGGAGCCCTATGCGTGGCATACACGTGGACACGAGCACGTGGTGCTTCGTGTCCTGTGTCGCGAGCACGACGCGTGCAACCGCGTGCACGACACTGTGTTTGTGTACGCGTATCAGAGTTTACCCGAGTCGTGTTTTTGCGTGTTTGGACACGTGAAACTGTGTCGTGGTGTCGTGTCAGTGACCTAGGACACTAGTGTATGTGTGGGGCCTTAGTTACCAACCCATGGTTGCGAGCCTTAGCTCGTTTTATTGTGTGTATTTCGAATTACCTATTTTCGAAGTGCACAGTTCACTGTTTTGGGTTTTTCCAGATTTTGCAAAATCAAAATTCAAATCAATTTTGTTTGAGATTAATACTTTGAGAGAGTGTATTTTAGTACATATATATGTAGTATATATGTATATGTAAGTGTGGGTCAATTTTGGGAGTGTTTGGTAGAGTGTAGGTGTAGTTATGTACATATATACATATGTATGTATATATGTTAGGTGTGTGTGTGTTTGGGTCTGGAACATGGTTCCAGAAATCTGGGAACCATTTCCCCCCTCCCCCCCTGTCCTGACCTATTAAGTCTCTCTCTCTCTCATTCTCTCTCTCACCCTTTGTCTCTCTCTATGTCTCTATATATATATATAGTATATATATGAGTTTATATATATATATATATAGGTATATATATATATATATTGATATATATATATTTGTATTAGTTTTCATATAGTGATATTATATATATATATATATATATATATATATATATATATATATATATATATATATATATATATATATATATATGTATGTGGGTTTGTATTGTATATAGTATTCATATATGGGTATATGGGTAGTAGATAGATATATATCTATATATAGATATATACATATATATATGATTTCTAGTATAGGTTATATAAAAACCTATGACTATGGCCTATGGCCTAGGATTACTAGCCTATGGCTTGGGGCTAACCCTAATGACCCTAAACCTACTTGTTGACCCTTGTTGACTAAGGGTTGACCAAAGTCAACCCTAGGTCAAAAGTGACCTAGTTGACCTAGAAATGACTAGGAATGACCTAAAACAACTAGTTTGACTAGTTTAACTAGTTTGACTAGTTTGACTAAAACCCTAACTAGTTGACTAGTGTTGACCTAACTTTGACTAGTTTGACTTTAGAGTTGACCAAGAGTTGACTTTTGACCAGATTGACCTAGAATCATGTAGTATGCATAGTAGACTTCATTTTTACTATTTAGAATACATTGTGACTTGTGTTGCTCTGATCAGGAGCCAGACACCTCTCCTCAGACTGCATATTCTCTACAGACATTCATACAGCAGGCGAGTACATTCTCTGACCGTTTCATACTTGTTCAGGCTTTACTTCTCGCTCTAGATTACTTTACTTGTTGCTGTCACATTGGTAACACGGATTGGTACTATATGGATCTTTACATGAGATGTTATCCCTCTCGGGAGCATCGGGTACTTCATGTTATGTGTGTTTCACTATCATCGTGTACTCCTATTCTTCCATCATTCATGTGCACTCATGTGATCATGTACTCTCATGTTTACTGAGCCCTCATGTATACTATCATGTGCACCCTTTCATGGGCCCCATGTGATATCATGTATAATAACGTAACTTGTATAGATCCTTGTGTATTGATTGGGGAAACGGGGGAGTAGATGTGGACATGTGAATAATTCCAAAGTAGTCATGTGCAAACTCAGTAGATCATGTATAAATTCTAGCCATTCACATGCCTATCTTGTGCTCTACATCACTAGTCACTACAGTTCTCTATATACAGTAGATATTTTATTACAGCTATCTCTTTTACAGCGTATATTTCCTTTCAGTAGTTTATGTATCTTACTCTATTGCCTGTATCGTATTTCCTAACCTGATATGAACTGCGTGAGATGTATTGTGCTCGTTCCTGTCCTGATTGGACCTGTTGAAAATATTACAGAGGATGAGGACGAGGCATGGGTGACTACTTATTATGTAGCAGGACTAGATGACACTTGTATTGAGGATCCTCAGCAGGATCCACCTGCAGCTGAGGATGTTGTTCCAGTAGTCTAGACCAGTTTAGTCTAGGCAGTCTTTTCTATATTTACATTTTGTCTCACATTCTGAGTTGTATTTTGAGATGTGGAGATGTATAGACTCTTAGACTTATTGTATTATGAGTTGACATTCTGGATGTTATGTATCCTAGACACTTAGACTTATTTCATCTATGCTATGGTTCTCTTTGAGTTACTATCTATCTTCTGTCTTTCATTCTTCTACCTTAGATGTGATTGAGACTATATGTTGTGATGTTACCTCCACTCGGAGAGTATAAACTGTACAGGTATCTTATATTGTTAGATGATTGACCTAGGACAGCGTTCTACCGCCGACACTGCGGCGTAGGCTGGACGTACCCACTTCTCGTGCCCTTACTCTAGGGTGCGGGTCGTGACAGCTGCAGACCATGACCCATAATTGTTCATTCTTGTCTTATATATTCTTTTGGATTAAAATACACTGTAGATTACCATATTAGCCATGATACCATGAATCTTGACAGCTTATACGTACTCGATTCGGGCTGGAGTCCGCTTGATACGTAGCCGGCTTGCTCACGCTCTTGTATCCCGAAAAGCGGGTGCGGGTCGTGACATACACCAGAGAAAATAATGTATTTCCTGTAGCCGTCCGATTCGTAGTACGGTATGCCCGTAAGCATTCGCCCAACTTTTTATTCCAATCGCGTTTGTTTGAAGACACGAACTTCTTGAGAAGCTTGATTATGGTCTTGTTGAAGGCTACGACCAGACCATTAGCTGATGGATTGTATGCCGTTAAAGCCACATTCTAAATCCGATTCTTGTCATAGAATCGATAGAAGGCATAGCTTGCAAACTGTGGACCATTGTCATGAATGATCCTCCGTGGCAGTCCAAAATGGTAAATGACGTGATGTATTATGAAACTGATCATGTTTAATGTCTTTACCTCTGCCAGTGGAACAATATATGTCCGCTTGGAGAAGTAGTCGGTGACTGCAAGTATAAATCGGTGCCCTTTGGACGATGGCGGGGTGATTGGGCCAACGATGTCCATTCCCCATGCTTCAAATGGCCAAGAGGCCACTATTGGGTGCAAGAATTCGGATGACATATGTATGAAATCTGTATGGATCTGACAAGCCTTACACTTTTTTACATAATCGACTGCGTCTGCTACCATCATAGGCCAGTAATAACCCATCCGACGGAGACGGTCCTGCAACTTCGGGCCAGGTTGGTGAGCCCCGCAAACGCCATCGTGAGTCTCGCGTAAGGCTTCTTTGGCTTCTGCATTTGACAGATATCTTAACAGTACCCCGTCGTAAGATCGTCGATATAACATTTTTGTTTCTGTGTCATAAAAGAATCCGAGAGAACGTCTTCTGATTGAAGTTGCTTTTTTCACATTCTCAGGCAGGATTTCGTAGACTGCAAAGTCGATAAACGGGAGTCTCCAGTCTTGCACGTCATTGGATATCTAGGCGGAGTTACTCGTATCCAGTTGAACATTTTTTTGGGACAGACCAGCTCATGGCCTATCACGTCGACTAGATAATGAGCATCATTTAGAACTGCCAAAGAAGCGACGAGGCCTGCTAGGGCGTCGGCTTCAGTATTCTGGAGCCTAGAAACATGCTCTATAAAGAACCCCTCCAAGGTTGCAATGATGGCAATTGATATTTGATGGTAAGGAATCAGGTCCTCGTTGCGAACCTCGTATGAGCCTCGGATCTGATTAACAATCAGCTGTGAGTCACCATATGCTTCCAGGTATTTGACCCCTACCTCTTTTGCGAGTTGGAGTCCGATGACCAGAGCATTATATTCGACTACATTATTTGAATAGGGTTTTGTGAGAGAATATGCCCGATTGACTACCAACCCAGAGGAAGAAATTAATACTACCCCGACTCCAGCGATGATATCATCTTGGAGCCCCGTTCTTGAAGCACCACTGAAGAACATTAGCCAAACATCATCATGTGAAGTCATGTTTGAGTTAACGACTTCGTCTAGGATTTCTTCATAGATTTTGGTTGTTTCTGAGCCTGGATGGGCTGCTAGAAAATCGGCCAAGGCTTGACCTTTGACAGCCTTCTGCGGAACAAAAACTATGTCATAGGGGGATAACAGTATCGCCCATGTGGCTAGGCGAGAACTGAGTGCGCCTTGCTTGGTCATGAAAACCCTGAGGGGATTAACTCGCGCGACAACATGGATGGTCTGCCCTGACACATAGTGTCATGTTTTCTGAATGGCGAACACCAAGACAAGACATTCCTTCTCTACGGCGGTGTACCTATGTTCTGGTCCCACCATCATCCGGCTGAGATAGTAAATGGCTTGTTCGTGTCCCGGGGCTACCAGAACCGGCAAATTCGACAGGTATTCCTTAATGTCATCAAAGGCGCGTTGACATTCTTCATTCCATCCGTATATGCATGTGGGACCTAATTTTGTTTCAGATAATCATGCATACGACGACGGATGCGTGAACATGGTTTTCGACGCTGCGGGGCCTAGTTTCATTCATGATGCAGCTGAGGAGGCACCGAATATCGATGCTGCAAAGTTCATGGAGTTGCTGGAGAATGCAAGGACTCCATTGTATCCTGGTTGTGAGGATCATTCACCGTTGGAGATGGTTACAAGACTGTTGAGCATTAAGTCAGATTTTAACATGTCGTAAGAATGCTACAACCGAGTGTTAGAGTTGATTATAGAGATCTTGCCGGCGGGTGCTAAGTTACCTAAAGACTTCTATCGGTCTAAGAGGATAGTGAGATCGCTCTGGATAGGATACGAAAAAATCGATTCTTGTCGCAATGGGTGCTTACTGTACTACAAATACGATAAGGACGCAGATGTGTGCAGATTTTATGGTGCTGATCGCTATAAGACAACTAGAACAGGAATGTCTACCGGTACAAGAAGACCGACCGATTCAATGCACTACTTGCCTTTAATGTCGCGATTGTAAAGATTATTTATGGTGAAAGAGACGGCCGAAAATATGAGTTGGCACATGCGAGAACATATTGAAGGAGTGTTGGATCACACATCCGATGGAGAAGCGTGGAAGCACTTTGATCGAGTGTATCCTGATTTTGCTTCAGATCCGCGTAATGTCAGGTTGGGGCTATCTTCTGACAGTTTTACTCCTTTTGGTCTTTCGGGATACCAGTATTCGTGCTGGCCTGTAATTGTCACTCCGTATAACCTACCGCCTTGGATGTGCATAAAGACTCAGTACATGTTTCTAACCGTTATAATTCCTGGTCCGAACAATCCCTAGTGGAACATTGATGCGTACTTACAGCCTTTGATAGATGAGTTGAATCAGTTATGGAAAGTAGGCGCTAACACGTACGATGTTTCCAGGAAGCAGAATTTTTAGATGAAGGCAACCCTTATGTGGACCATCAACGACTTTCCGGCCTATGGAATGTTATCTGGATGGAGCACTCATGGCCGTCTCTCATGTCCGTATTGCATGGACCGTACTAAGGCTTTCTGCTTGAAACACGGAGAAAAACCGTGCTTCATTGATTGTCATCGATAATTTCTGCCAAAAGATCATCCGTTCAGAAGGAACAGAAATGCATTCCGTACCGACATTGTAGAGAAGGGTGATCCACCGCCAAGGTGGTGCGGAGCCACGATATGGAAGGAGGTTAGAGATTTTTGAAGTGCTATTGAAGATCCTACAACTGGGTACAAGTGCGATGGATTTGGTAGAAATTATAACTGGACAAAGAGGAGCATATTCTGGGATCTGCCATATTGGAGTACCAATCTGATCAGACATAATCTTGATGTCATGCATATTGAGAAGAATGTGTTTGATAACATAATTAATACTGTGATGGATGTAAAGGGAAAAATAAAAGACAATCCCAAGGCCAGGTTGGACTTAGAAGAAATATGCAAACGTCCTGCGTTGCATTTGATAGAGGAGAATGGAAAACAGTTCCTGTCGAAGTCAATTTTTTCACTGGACAAGGAGGATAAAGTGAGATTTTGTCGGTGGATCCAGGGCCTAAAATTTTCAGACGGATATATGTCAAATCTGAGAAGATGTGTCGATCCGAAGGAAAACAAATTGACGGGTATGAAGAGCCACGATTGTCATGAATTCATGGAGAGGTTAATTCTGATTGCATTTCGGAAATTCTTACCGCAGGCAGTTTGGGATCCATTGACGGAGCTTAGCATATTCTTCAGGGATCTTTGTTCTAAGAAATTGCTTGTTGATCGTCTAGAAAAGCAAGAGAAGGACATTACGGTAACACTGTGCAAGCTAGAGAGGGTGTTTCCTCCTGGATTCTTCGACTCTATGGAGCATTTATCGATTCATCTATCCTATGAGGCACGTGTTGGTGGACCCATCGAAATCGATGGATGTACTCGTTCGAACGACATTTGAATCACCTAAAAAGAAAGGTAAAAAATAAGACACGGGTCGAGGGTTCTATTTGTGAAGCCTATATTCTCGAGGAGATTACAAACTTTTGTTCGATGTATTTCAAGCCTCATATTGCAACTAATAGAACGAGAGCTTCCAGAAACGACAATGGAGATCATGAATGTAATGATACAATACTGAAGGTATTTAATGCTCCAGGAAAGCCATCGGGTAAAATGAAGAAGAGATATCTGAACGATAATGAGCTAAGGGCTGCTCAGGTGTATGTATTACTCAACTGCGACGATGATGAAGTAGAGAAGCTGGAGGGATAAGTAATTAATACGTTTATATTATTTTAATAGTGTTGATTATTATACTATTACATTAATTGAACGATGTTATTTTCAGCATATTTAATGATGATGTGAGGTCAGGTAGGCCACACATAACAGAAGAAGAACTAGAACAAGAAATGAGACGTTATTTTTCATCATGGTTGAGTGCATATGTAAGACTTGAGAACTCTGTAATTATCTTTCTGTATATGCACTTGAGAATGAGCTTAATTTATTTTTTCGTGGTATTTAGGTCGATCGTCCATACGCAAGACTTGAGAATGAGTCTATTAGAACGCTAGCCAAGGGACCAATTTATGCTGCAAAAATATGGCCAAGCTACTGTGTTGATGGATTTAGGTTCAAGTCAACAACTTGCCCGATCAGAGACAACTTTGTGGATCTCGATTCCACCAAAAATAGCTGTTAGTGTATCAGATCTTCGAACTACAAAGATGTTGATGCGGACAACGATTTCTATGGCATCCTACGGGAGATTGTGGAGCTGACATATAGTTATGGAATAGAGCCTGCTAAGATTGTGTTATTCAGGTGTAATTGGTTCGATCCGATTGAAGGTCAAGGTTGGAAAGTAGACAAGCACGGTCTTGTAGATATAAACTATCGGCGTCGATATCAAGCCTATGAACCATTTGTCCTATCAAGTCAAGCTCAGCTCGTGTACTTCACAAGTTGACCTAAACGGAAAGCAACAAGGTCGGACTGGTGGACAGTATGCAAGACCAAAGCTAGAAATACCTTTGAGGTTGACGATATAGCTTATCAAGAGGATGAACTACCTCTTGTAACAAATATTATAGAAGTGGACACGACGGAAGTTCCTCATTACATATATAATTGTGTAGAAGAAGTAGAATTATCTGAAGAGGAAGATGCAGATGAAAGTGAAGATATAGAGGAGGAAGAAGAAGAAGATGATGATGATGAGCTAAACGAACTAGATGAATTTTCAGAAGAGGATTAAATCTGTACAATTGTTTTATCATCATATTTGACACTTTAGTGACACTTTTGTGACTATGATATTTTTCAAAAATCTATGATGTCTATCATATAAATATGTATATTTGTTTTATTGTCATATGTTATTATCAGGTATGACTAGACCCGGACGACGCGGAGGATATTATGTTAGGCAGTCCCGTATGCATCAGGCTGGGGATGCAGATTCCGTACCCTCATCCTCATCTCCGAGTACGCCAGTGTACCATTCTGTTCCCGGTCGATTACCGAGACAGGGCAGTTCCAGCAGGTTAGCGACTCCTCCCTCGTCGTCCAGCATTCCTCCCGCGTCCAGCATTCCTTCCGCGTCCAGCATTCCTCTCGCATCCAGCATTCCTCCTACCGACGGCTCCATGGGGAGAGCTGACGCCGAGCATATAGAGGACGGCGATCAGACTTATCCTGGTCAGGCATGAGGTTAGAGCGACCCTCCATGCGCTCTCCCGGATGAGACGCGTATGGAGATTTGGACGGACGGGCCTACGAAGTAAGTTAATTAGTTAATATATATTTCTCAAATGATTATATGTACATATATATATTCATGAAATTTATTATTGTATAGATATCGACCTCCTGTAGTACAGAGACAGCTGGGGTTATTTCTGGGGCAGAACTATGGTGGGCCTTGGATTAACTACTCAGATGCTCCCGCAGATAGAAAGGACTTTTGGTTGGCCCACTTCAAAGTAAAAAAATTATTTATTTTAAATTTTAATAATCATTTGTGTATATTATACAACTCTTTTTATTTTACTTCTTGTAGAGGACCTATTTCTATCCACCACACCGGGCGGCGAAGATCGCGGCCCAATTTTCTGTCATCGCAGGCAAGCTCATCCGTGATGCGATCCACGACCAGAAGTCTCGTGATCGCTCCGAAAAGCCGATCCATGGTTGGATCACGCCAGAGCAGTGGACTGCGATGAAGGCTAAATTCGGCAAGGCCAGGTACCAGGAGCGGTCTGACAAGGCCAAGGTGGCGCGGTCGAGCGCCAGTAAGTGGTGTGGTGGCTCCATGCCTATGACGGAGCATTTTCGTCGTCTGGTACGTTTTCTATGACGGACATTATTTTATATATAGTTGGATAGAATGTTTAATACTAATAATATATAATATATTTTAACAGGTAAAAATGGTGAGGACCCCAACATGGTGACCGTCTTCCTAGTCACCCATCGGAGGGCTGGGAAGTTCATTGACGAGAGGGCGATGCAGGCATATGTACGTTATATTCTTTATATTAATTTACTATAATTAAGAAAACAGGAAAATAGATATCAATATAGACTTTAGCAAACACTTAGACGTTAGCAAACATTGTTATAGGCCGAGTTTCTTCGGCTACAAGAGGAGGAGGCTGCTGCTGCTAGTGCACCAGCAGAGGAAGGGGCTGGTACTTTCTCCCAGCCGCCTACAGCTCCATCGTCGGACGACCTCTGGATGACCACTGTTGGTGGTCTTCAGAAGGGTACGTACTACGGTACGAGATCCTACGGTGCCTATTTGGCTTCAGAGTCATCCCGGGCCCCCTCTGTCAGTACGCAGTCTCCAGCTTCGCAGGCGTCATTACGAGCTCAGAATATTGGTCGTCAGATCGACGAGCTGCGTCGCGAGTTGCAGCAGCAGATTTCTGATCACCATACCGTAGAGCGACGATCCGATGATCACCGGACGATTTGATGCGGTCGAGCACAGTATACAGGAGTTGATGAGTCTGCAGCAGGCTACAGCTGCCAGCTTGCACACGCTCACCGAGTCTATGGAGCGCACAGAGCTTAGACAGGTCGAGTTGGAGGGATCGCAGAGGACCATGTCTGCCTCACTCACTCAGATACATACTTCGATTGAGGAGAGTTCTCAGAGGATGGTGAGTACCCGTGCTGCGCATGCTGAGGGACTGCGAGAGCTGGAGCAGATATGTCCTCCAGGTCCATCGACGGTGCCGACTCCAGACGTTGCACTGCCTCCTACTGCCCCTATGATGCAGCTCACACAGGAGCATTATGAGTACATGCTATCTCAGATGCGCAGCAGGGGTCCTCAGTAATCCAGTAGATTTTTTTATCATCTTTTTATGTATTGGCCCTATGGGTCCATTGATCATTAGTATACTGATTTTCATTTTTATTTGACTCTGTTGGACATGTATGTTTGTTGGACATGTATGTTTGTGATATTTACTTTGTTGGTATTTTTATTGAGTACATGTATGATATTTACTTAGACATGTATGTTTGTGATATTTACTTTGTAGACTGTTATGATGGGAGACTGTTATTCATCTATTAATTGTAGACTGTTATGATGGGAGACTGTTAATTATGATGATATCTGCGACGGGGATGACAAATATACCAACGCTGGGTTATAAGCGATGATCTGATATACAAAGGAGGTGCTGCCCAAATTTTAAAAATATATAATGTGTATTTTTGTGATGATGTGTGTCTGTGTTTGCGGTGTATGTGAAATGCAGTATTCGGAACCATCGATAGTTTCGATTACTATTGTATGTTTTATCTTGGACAGAAAGAGCAACAGTTCAGGGTGTACTTCTGAGAGCTTCATTTTCACATCCTTCACTTTCTCGGGACGTCGTAAAGAATCCCGAGAAGGTGAAGGACGTGAAGAGGAATCTCTGAGAAGTGCACCCTGAACTGTTGCTCTTTCTATCCAAGATAAAACATAGAACAGTAAGCGAAACTGTCGATGGTTCGAACACTGCACTTTACACACACTGTAAACACAGACACATAGCATAACAAAAATACACATTATATTTTTTAAATTTTTTTTATAATATCTGCGACGTATAGCGACGTATCCTGACATCGCTAATTAGCGCCGTTACGTCGCTATCCGTCGCAATCCGTCGCTCAGTAGCTGACGTGGCAGAGAGTTGACGTCGCTAATTTGGTCGCTGTACGTCGCTACACTGCTGACGTGGCAGGCATGCCATGTCATCACATATATAAAAAGAAATAACGTTGCTAAGTAGTCGCACTACGTCGCTAATTTGGCGACGTAACATTTCGTCGCCTTCCGTCGCTAATTTTGCGACAACCCAGCGACATTGTGGTGACATCGCAAACAGCGACAGAGGACGACGAATTTGTCATCTGAGACTAGCTTTTCCACGACCTTCATGTTTCGTCGCTAAATTCGTCGCTAATTACGATTAGCGACGTATTTTTCTTAATTAGCGACGTATCCTGACGTCGCTAATTTACCTTATTTTAGTAGTGATTCTTAGTAACGAAACAATTGTAAATGCAGCAAGAATTAACAAAAGAGGTGGTTTGATCTTGCCTACAAGTGAGCTGCGTATTAACAGTGTCCTAAAGAAAATTGATTTGTTGCCTTCAGTAATGACGGGCTTCTCTGTTTGGAACACTATAACACCCAGCCAGTCAGACATTATAAGGCCCTTGTATAAATACTAAATCATGATCCATTTTAACCACTAAATTTTTTTTTCCCTAACATTCTAAGGGCTTGTTAATGTAGTTTCTAAAACTTAGGAAGGCCTAAATCTAAAATTGGAGATTTCACAATAGTAATATATACGAAAGTTAAATTTTTTTGGGCTTTTCGAATTTTGGGATCATGTACGATCGCACAACTTGCGCATGCTCTTAGAAACGGTCCAGCCAATCAACTAGACGACCTGAAGGAGATGGTGAACCACGAGATCAGATGAAAGTTATCAAAATATGTTAAAATCTATAATAATTTGAAAAGGTAGAAAAAATAATAAATTTATGTTTATTTTTTCATTCGATGGAGAATCCTCTATTTAATAGGGGAGTTATGCCCCGAATGAATTAGGACCCCTTTTATATTTTGTTTTTTGTTTTTTGTTTTTTATTTAGAAAAAAACATTTTTTACAAAAATATGTTTGGTAAGTGTATTTATGTTTTTTTGTTTTTGAAAACTAAAAATAAATTTTGTAAAAATACTCAAAACTAAATTATTTACCATGTTTACAATAAATTGAAAAGGACGATGCTGATGATGTAATATATTTGCTTACCAAAAATAAATAAATTTATACTTTTGTTGCTTATCAAATTACATGTTTTTATTTTTATAAACAAGTAACAACTCAGATATGTCAAACATGTGTATTGCTTATAAAAGAAAAACTCAAGGCGACATTTAAAAAAAAAAATAGATAAACGAAAGTGATATCAAACGATACTAACAATACAAAAATTTGGAAGGGAACTTTTGAAATATGTGAGAATTATTGACCATGTAATTAATAATTTCCATCATAATTGTTAATTGAAGAACTTAATTAAATCCAAAGAATTAAACTTTTTTTTTTTTTGCTTTGTCCACACGTACGAGATTTTGTGCACGCTGCATTGCATGCTATTTGAGCCGGTCCAGTTTTTTCCAATTTTCACACACACACACCCCTCCCCCGAGTGATTTTTCTTCCAGAAGAAGGCAATCGTCCACGCTACGCCAGCCCACTATTTTTTTCTTTTTAAATTTAGCTTCAATCTCCGCAGTTCGATTCCGAGACCGCCCGCATACCCAAGAATGTTATACCTCTCTTCACTAACCACAAAAACCAGTTGAGTTCCGTGAATTAATTAAATCTTGAACCAAATAAATCAATAGTTATTTAAAAAAACTATTTAAACCAAAATATTTAGATATTTAAATTTTATATTTTAAAATTTTCAAAACTATCATTGGTGCATGCAATTCATAAGGCTGGGCCTGCTAGCTAAATGCAGATCATACACACATACATGCCACTCCTCTTCACAGTCCGTCAGAGCTGATAGACTGTCGTGATCCATGTATAATATAGCCCTAATCTACCTAGGCTAGCTTAATTATATTGAGTGGTTTAGCTGCGTAGTACATATAATGCATGCATGGAAATTTCCTATTCCCTCTAGTCCACTACTACATGCATGCATGTGATCCATGAGAGGAAACAACAGTACCAGTTGGCAGTGATCACACGTTACAAGTGGAAGAAGAGTCGAAGTAGTAGTAATAGTAGTAGTAGTAGAGAGAGAGGAGAGAGAGAGAGAAGGGTATGCATGCATGCACGTGAGACCCAAGGTTGCTGTTTGCATGCATGCCTATGATCGAAAATGATCTCTCTCTCTCTCAGTATACTCTCACGAGAATCCCACATATCCCTCTTCTTCTCACAAGAATCCCCTTAATTTCTTCCAACTCCTAAACCTCTCTGTGTCTCTGTCGTCTGACCTAGCTGTCTTTTCGTACTCTCTCCACTCTTCCAATCTTTCATGCTTGTTCACATTATCAGGATAGTAATTCAAGCTTATCTACTTAATTAATAAACTGTTATTTTCCTTCTTCTTCTTGTATATACGAAGAAACGGCAATGCTATGTTGTCCGCAGTTTTTATGATCGCCACTGACCCACGGGTCACGTGGTGGCCGCCCATTGGCGGTGGCGGGCCCGACGCTGCAAGGGGAGGGGTTGGTGTCAATTGGGGGTGGGAGGGATGCAGGCTAATCGGCGATCCCTTTTTGCGAACAAAAATGAGTTTTCATATATAACAACTCACTTACATAGTTAATATCCTATTTTTACACAAGTCTATACCAATAAGAACAAATGAGTTATGATATTAAGTCTCACTCTTATTTGTCCCCAAGAACAAATTAAGGATTTATATGTTCATGTGTGTGATCCATACGCAAGAGCGGAACCCATTCCGGCCAACCTTCCAAGAGTTCATATATATATATATATATATATATATATATATATATATATATATATATATATATATATATATATATATATATATAATTTAAGGGAAGTTCTCTAAAAAGCATAATTAAGAAGTTGTAAGAAATAAAAATAAACTGAAAAATTACCATCCCATGTATAAATTAACGTAGCTGCTACGTTGCCCGCAATTTGTAACCGCGGAGTGATCACCGGCCGACGTGGCGGCCGACCATTGGCCTCCTAGTCTAAATAGAACCCGAAGATAATAGGAAGGACCAATAGGTCATCACCACATCGGCCGATGATCACGTCTGCAGTTACAAACTGCGAACAAAATATCATTTTTGAAAATTAATTAGCCTCTCATATGGGTGTAGAAAACGTCAAACGAGAGGTAATGGGAAGTACGTACGTAGGTACACTGAGCACACCCCCAAAAAAAGGCCTACTGGCTGGCTCCTGGCAAAAGTGTAGATAGATGTATGGGGTGAAGGAAGGAGCTGAACTCTTGCAGAGAGATGCCCCCTATTCCCAAAATATCACCCAAAGAGCATGGCTGGCTCTTGGTCCATGCATGACTCTGTAGTGGACAAGGAAGGGAAGCTAGCTACTGTCGATGCAGAGCCTACCTTGTACTTCTCACTGTGACTCTTAGCTAGCTAGGCTAGGCTAGGCTAGGCCCTGCACTGCATCTCTAGCTACTCCACCAGTACCAGTACCACTCTTGCTCAAATTTGAATCATCCCACTTCAGTTCTTCACATTAAAAATCTAGAGTTTATATATATATATATATATATATATATATATATATATATATATATATATGACCTCTAACCTAGTGGTTAAGAGAGATGTATGCGGCCCGAGTGGTCAGGAAATCGATTCCCGATGGGAGCGTTCGCCACAATTACAATTTTTTATAGACAACAAGTAGTAGTATCTTATTGTTTTGGACGCTGCTATTTTGTTTGCAACTTTTGTGACCGTTAATTGGCCCGCCGTCACGTGTCGGCCTACCATTGGAGAGGAGGTCCGGATTTTAAGAAGGTGGAGTCCGGTGAACGTAGAGGGGCAATGGGTGGCCGGCACGTGGACACGAACCACGGATGGTCACGCCCATCTGCGGCCAAAATATCTTTTCCGTATTGTTTTGGTACATATTATGATCAGGGTTACATTACATCATTCTCAGGGTTACAATATACAAATTGGGTACTTTACTAGTTAAGATATAATATAGCTAGCTATATATGGATAATGAATGGATTAGGGTTACAATACCTTAATTATTTTGATATAGCATGAAATGGTAGACTTATAATCTTCCTTTAGGGACTACAGTGGAGACAGATGCCTTATGGTCCTCTCTGAAAGTGAAGACAAAGAGCCTGCATGCACCTGCTCCTGTGTACCGCTTGGCCAGTCCCAAACCATCAGTATCAACTCTGACATGCACTTCAATACTTTTTGAGCATACCCTTCTCAATCATTTTATGTTTAGTGCATTTCATGTACACTAATTACCCAACCTTGTGGGTTAATATGATCAGATCAATATGGGTTTACCTAGAGTAATCGTGTGTCGATAAGACTTGTTGCCTCCATCTAATTAGAGGCATGTTCCAGTCAGAAAAACAACATCTGTCATATACATAAGCTAGTTAAGATCGTCTACATCTTGATTCTTCGTAAACAAGTACCTAAACTCAGGGGCATAGCTAGCTGGTCCCGAGGGATTGTGGCTGGGGCCCCAAAATTTTTAGAATTTTGAGCTGAGAGACTGACTTCGTGCGAGCACAACTCCGCAACCACAACTCAAAATTTTGCGAGAAACGTTGTTCTTCATCTTGGTAAACTCTTCTGCCTGCACGCTAAATTTCGTTGAAATCCAACATTATTTGATCAGTCGTCGTGAGGCTCAAAGTGGACTACTTGTACATTAATTAATTCTGTTTTGATTAAAAATCGCAGGTTGGATGTTATCTCATTGATCCACACGATACTGATACGAAACGATTTTACCGAAAGCTGCGTGCGGTCGTTGCCGATGTGTGAAAATTGACGGAAGTTGAATTCGTCGGCCGTGCACGACGGATTTGATCCGTATCTGTTTATTCTTCGTGCGTCATTCGGATCGTGGCGAGACTTATGCCATTGGATGTGTAATGTCAAATCTGTTTATGACGTATGCGAATAAATTTAGTGTTGACCGAATCATTATTTTGTAATGTGTTTCCTGAATAAAAATTCTGGCTACGCCGCTGTCTAGACTAATAAAATTACCACCATCTTTTACTGTGGAACTCATGAGTCAAGATAGAGTACTAGTAGATGGACCCATAATGTCTTAAGCATATATAAGTGCCAATGTACATATACTATTATGAAGCTTCCAGTACTCCTTCCCTTCCTATCCTTCCTTTGATCAAAGAACAAGAAGCACATCAACCCCACCACCACCTTTTGTTTTTATGTTGTGTGTCAGATGAGTTCAGATGCTTCTGCTCCTTCTGTCTCCACACCATTCCTCTCTCTCTCTCTCTCTCTCTCTCTCTCTCCCACTTGATGGCACTCACAGGCACCAATCAAACAAACGTCGCTTTACTCTCTCTCTCTCTCTCTCTCTCTCTGTCAATCCCATGCATGACACTACTCAATAACCCCATAATTAGTCCCTTCTCTCTTCAAGAAAAAACCAACCATACAAACTATATACTCTGACCCATCGATGGCTTCGCCCATGCAAATGCCACTGACACCCAACAACAAGCAAGGCCACTCCTCCGCCGCGATGGCCTCGGCGCGGCCGGCGGAGCAGGGGCTGAGGTGCCCGCGCTGCGACTCCGCCAACACCAAGTTCTGCTACTACAACAACTACAGCCTCACCCAGCCGCGCCACTTCTGCAAGACCTGCCGCCGCTACTGGACCAAGGGGGGAGCCCTCCGCAACGTCCCCATCGGCGGCGGGTGCCGCAAGTCCAAGAAGTCCTCCAAGTCCGCCGCCGCCGCCGCCTTGTCGCAGCCGGCCGCAGCGATGTCCCTCTCCTCCGCGCTCCCGCAGTTCTGCCTCGGCGGCGCGCTCCCGTACGACAATTACATGATGTCGGGCGGGCTCTCCGTCGGCGGCGGCGGCGGCGGCGTCGGCATCGCCGCTTCGATCGAGTCGCTGAGCTCGATAAACCAGGACCTGCACTGGAAGCTCCAGCAGCAGAGGCTGCAGGCCATGCTCTACGGAGGAGGAGACGCGGCGGCAGCAGAGTGCAGCGCCGCCACCGGAGTCGCAGCCGAGACCGCTGCTGCTGACAACGTCAACAACACAACAGCATGGTTTCTTGAGAATCCATACAGCATGCACAACGTCAGCAGCAGCCACCACCACACTGCAACCGACGACAATGCAAGCGGCGACTGGAGCGGGATGCAGACGTGGAGCGACGTGCACCAGCTCGCTGCGCTGCCGCAGGGAAAGAGTACGCATGGGCTTATATCTTGACTAAATTATTCAAGGGCTAGCTAGCTAGAGTTTCTTTCTTTCTTGGAGATCATATGAAATTACTATATATATAGTCCCTTAATTTGTGCTTTATGTTGGAATTAATTTGGAAGTTTTATATATGTAATGGGTATATGTGAACTCAAAGTTAATTAGCATTTTGTTATTGTCTTTTGCATCAATCTTTCACCAGTGTCATTTGGTTTTGTTATATGTACTTTGGTTGCACAATTCTAATTAATTACACACTTAAGGGTGCGTTTGATTGCAAGGAGGAAAATATGTGGAAAAAAAATTAATTCTATGGAAATATTTTTCTAGGAAAAAAATTCCACGATGGAAAACTTAATTTTGGTGTTTGATTGCCATTCTTTTCCACGAAAAATAGTTATTTTCCATGAAAAATGATATTTTTCTATGGGTTGGACAAGTTTTATTTCCACCATTTTAGATGAAAATATAGAAAATAATAGTTTTTTGGAAAATAATTACATAAAAAATATAAGCTATCAAACACTACAATTGGTGGAAAATTTGTGATGGAAATATTTTCCATGGAAAAAAAAGCCCAATCAAATATAGCCTTAGTGTGATCATAATCGCAATGTAGCGATACGGGCCAGTATAAGTTCCTAATACTAGTCTTGCATCAAGTAAGAATAGGTCTCTCTTACAAGTAATTCTTGGATTGTGCTCTTTAATTCCATACCAATTAATTTGAAGCAGGTAGTGATGCATGCAAACGGTAGAGAGCAACACACAAGCAATGGTAGAGCCATTGGTGGGTTCTAACCCACCCAATTTTTCGGAAAAAGAAGTCTATATATTATGTATCTGACCACAGCCATCTGCAGTAATATAGTACTACAAGTATAGTAGTTAATACTATTGATTATGGAAGGATAAGCCTAGATATCTAGCGATACCCATTTTTTATTTTTATGTTTCTATACATGCATCAGTTCACATCCAGTTTTTATCTCGAATTTCAGTCCGCACAAGTCCACAGCAGTTCACGCTCCAGCAGTCTAACTCGTTTTTTAAATTCATAGCTTTTGTCTCTCTCTCCCTCACTATCCCAAATGCTCTTAATGTTCGAATTTACGCCTAACAGAGTTTATCTGCTAAAGTAAATATATATTTTTTGTCAAATTTTTATTTTTCTAGTACGTTGGAAATAGTTCTACATTGGTCGGACACGACACAATAATTTTAAGGACGTTTTAAGTTCACCCTAAATAAACTAATATCCTGGCTCCACCCATGCACACAAGCTCGACTAGATTTACTATAAATCGCCCAAATCCAAAGATCTGCATACTTAAGAAAAGATATTAATTAACGTTGAGCTATATTTGGGTAGTAAACTAGCAAAACCTGAATATAGAAATGTCTTTGATAAATTAAAGGAGACGAGATTGAACATGGTGAAATTAACTCGACTCTGCAAGCTCCTAAACAATCTCAAAGAGGAATCAGCTAGCTTGGGCTTAACTCACTTACCTAGACTATGACTAACTAACTAGACTCAAGTAAAGCTCAAATATTTAATAAACCTATAATAATTAGACATATATGGGCAGCTAGATTTGGTTAATTTTGTGAATAATTAGCTTTAGAACATTGGGTTGTTAATTATGTATTGGCTAAGAAGTACTACTAATTCTCGTCAAAACAAATCAAGTTTGAGGAAAAGTAGTATGCAACACAACACCTAGCTGGCTAGCTCCATCTACTACACCACGCCAGCCAAACTAACATATATCGGAAGTGCTACGTTGCCTGTGGGCTTGGACAGCAGTCCTGGCCCACAGGCCACGTGTCGCCTCCTTATTGGTCGAGGGGGCTGGTGGGTCCAAAAGTTAGCAGAGGGGGAGACCAATCGGGAGGCGACACATGGCCTGCGGTCCAAGCCCGCAGACAACGTAGCATTTTTGGACATATATATGAAAAAGTCATTCTCAGACCTAGGGATGAGCAACGGTTCGGTTCAAACCGAATCGTATATATAAAAATCGAAATAACCGTAAATTGTATTTCTCAAAACCGAAAACCGTGCCATTTTTATAAAAACCAAACAAAATCGAACCGAATTAATTCAGTTCGGTTTTCGGTCGGTTCAATTTCATGGGCCAATATACCGGACCTTCAAATTTTTAACAAATTGAGCTTATTTAAATAATAATTTATTTTAAAAATATGGCATTATTGTATTTATGAATTATTATATTACATAGTGTGAAAAATATTAGCATATAGATTGAGGGTAGAGAGGGAGTGCTCAAAGAAGTACCGACAGACAATAGGAGAAGAGAATACGCTCAGTTAGGGATTATAAAACATTAGTATATGTAAATTGAGGGTAGTTTAATAAAATTTAAATCGGTTTTTGTTCGATTTGGTTATCCAGATCAAGAACCGAAAACCGAACCGTTATTTTAAAATTTTAAATTATTAAGCCGAAAATCGAAACGATAACCGAAAAATCGAACCGTTTGTCATACTTCAATTCGGTTCGGTTCGATTCGATTTTCGGTTTTCGATCGTTATATGCTCACCCCTACTCACATCGAAGGACAACCACGGTTTAAACCTCGATATCACGTGTCTCCCTCCATTAGTCGGGACCGGAGGGCCACCGGGTTCCGACCAATGAGGAAGGATTGCACATGCTCATGCACCATGTCCATAGCTAGCTTTAGTGAGTACGTACTATTGGAGCTACGCATGCAACAGGAAGAGAGCGTACGATCGAGTAACAGTAGAACAGTAGCTCTCCTCAATGCTGTCTCCTGGCTACATATAATATCGAAGCCGATCAAAGCATCCACAGTGAGAAAAATTCCATTCTCCTCAGGGACAGCCTTGTTTAGTCTTCAATAGCTTAGCTAGGTCACCATGCCTGCCTTGTATGATCTGTACGTGCTTCCTTGTGCCAAGTACTCCACAAGTTAGTGTTATGTAGAACACTGCTACTACTTCCTTTGGCACAAAATAAACCGGAAGGAAGGTAACCACTGGCAGGCAGGCCGGCCCGGGGGTTGAATTGTCCTATCCGGAGCTAGTTTTTGTTGTCTTTTGGTCAATTCTGGAGGATCACCCGCGGCCCCTACCTCTATTAGGATTATGTTGAGTCTGGAGGTTGTTCTAAACAGAGGAGGATTGTCCAAATCCGAAGTCTTGTCTGGCTTGCCCCTAGGCCCGGCCCTGCTGACAGGATTGGCCCCGGAGGTTGGGTTGTCTAAGCCCGAGCTAATTTTGGTTCCTCTTCATCTCTATTGAAAAGATATAGGGTTTAATTAAGTTGGGTTTGAACGAGGCCGATCCTGAAAAAATCAAATAGCACGAGGGATTGCGCTATGGAAGAGGGTTGTCCGAGTCCGAATTCTTGTCAGACTTACCGCTGGCTCGATCCTGACCACTGGGCCCAAGCCCGAAATGTTTCATCGAGGGAGGGTGGTGGCACATCTTAGGCGGATCCATCATTTTAAGTGATTAGGCAGAACAGAACATGATTCGAACATGCAATCTTCTGATCTCGAGCCTAATGTTCACTTTTCACTCTAATTCTAGGGCAGACCTATCTTAGGTCTAGACAGGTACGAAACCAAGTGCTCTAAAATGTGGTCATGGCTAGGTCCAGACAGGTACGAAACCAAGTGCTCTAAAATGTGGTCATGGCCACACCTCTATATATATATACATATATATATAGGCTTAATTGCACTTTGCTACCCTCAACTATTACCATTTTTCAACTTTGTACCCTAAACTATTTTTTGTAACAATTTGGTACCCAGATGTTATTTTGGACTAAAATGCCCCTACCCCTACCCCTAACCCTCCCTCCCTGCACGCTCCGGCCGCCCCCCCTACTCACTCCCCCTCCCCCCCTGCTAGCTCCGCCCCCCCCCCCCCCCCCCCGCCCCCCACCCCCTGCTCACTCCGGCCGCCCGCCCGCCCCCGCCTCTCCCCTAGGCCGCGGCAGCACGGGAGGAGGGGGGCTGGGGAGGGAGGGCGGGGCGGGAGGCGGGGCAGGGGGTGGCCGAAGGTAGCAGGGGGGTGGGGGGCGGGGGGGGGCGGAGCTAGCAGGGGGGGGTGGGGCGGCCAGAGCTAGCAGGGGGGGTGGCCGGAGTGGGGAAGGGGGTGGAGGGAAGGAAGAGGGAAGGGCATTTTCGGAATTTTTGAAAAATTAGGTATCAAGTTGAAAAAAAATAATAGTTGAGGTACCAATTTGTTACGAAAAAAAGTTTATGGTATCAAGTTGAAAAGGCGGAATAGTTGAGGGTAGCAAAGTGCAATTAAGCCTATATATATATACAGAAAATTTCAGAAAAGGCA
>JANAVB010009994.1:12693474-12726576 GCA_029216955.1 Iris pallida
AAAAAATCAATAGGTAGTTTTGTTTGATATAAATTATTCTTAGAATTTTTGCATATAAGTCTTTGTATTTTCATGATTTACAAATAAATCTATTTTCAATTTAACCGCACCGATACGAACTTACATCTTTCCGTGCATACATCGCATTGCTATGAGACATACGTTGTGATGGTATTTTCATCAAAATTTGTGACACTTTTTTCGGAGTAGCACCTGTTGACCCTATAGAGTGACGCACGTGTCCTTAAAAGTGTCGCATAACTCGCTGAAAATATCCTTACAGGGATGATTTGGCGTTACTGCACTGCAAGTTATGTACGAAAAGATGCGAGTCCGTATCATTGCGGTCAAATTAAAAATATACATATATGCAAATCATAAAAAAAATAAAGACACTCAGGGCTCAACACTGCCACGTGGTGAGTCCGTGAGAATAATTTCTCCAACTGTGGATTCTGATTTTGCAACCTACGACTTCAACAAACATCTCAAACACACTAATCAGAGATGAATAAGATTTGGTGAAGATGGAAAAAAAGGAATTCATGGACCATTTGTAGCATATGTACATCAAAACTAGCCCAATAATCTGAATAACTTCAAAGATTCTTGCACATAGATTTACATTCTTGTAAATTATATCAGACCAGCCTGCAGTGACACTGAATTTCCTGGTTACAAGCTATGATACAGTCATACACCACCTCAACTAAAAATCTTGTCTGCGCCCATGCGACGCCTTCGTAGTCATAATACCTAGCAAGATTGAAGCATCACAAATAAAAACCATCAGGCAATTGAGATCTCAAAAAGGGACTAGTGTTCCAGTGCCAAATATACCTGTTCTTTGTTCAGGCATTCTATTGCTTGCCACATCTCATCAGTCTAATTGTCTTCTACTTCAACTAGTCTCCCACAAACCCACTTCTTAGTTTTTGTTGCACTGGTCAAGGATCTCCCACCTCCTTTGGATGTTCTACTGCCCTCTTCCTCTTTTTCAAGTGAAAAACTCTCGTGCTCGACAGAACCATTAATACTGGATTGGCCAATCTGTAAATCCTTCTTTATAGGATCTTCTCGGACATAGTTAGGCACCACAGAAGTTGAAGGATTTCCGGGTACTAGCTCAAAGCCTTCACCACTTACTTTTGTGGACGATGGCTCCTGCAACTCCAGAGCATTCTGCAATGTGAGCCTATCATAATCAAATTCTTCATCAACACCATCATCATCGGAGTGGAAGATAGTAGAGCCATTCACTTTCTGCTCTTCTGAAACTGTATGCTCATCTGAATCTGTATCGATTTGGGGTAATTCGATATTAGTTTGGACATGGTTCACTGATGCACCACTAGTGCCAAGTGGTTCATCTCCACTGTCCTGTGAAAGCATTTGACTGCTCTCTATGCTCTCAATTGACCGGGTTGCCTCTGCAATCAGCATCCTGGTCTCCAAGAGCGAAGCACGAGCAAGGGGACTCTTCAGTGCAGCCACCTCGAGAGCTTTGGCAGCCTTTTCTGCTTCTGCTATCAGTAACCTGACCAGATAAAGGTACAGAGTTTTAATAAGTAAAATGCCATGCACTAGAATTGTAACAAGTCAAATTCTTGTAGCCAAAGACATCAAAGCCAAAGAAATGGTTTGGAGGTTGCACAGGACAAGCCCACAACATGCTTCTCCGTAATTTCTAAATAAATTAGCTTCTCAGACATAGTAAGGTGTAACACGTGGAGGAAGTTTCTAATAGGTACTAGAAGTCCTGTTTGGTTGGTGGTGAAGTGAGAGAGAGAAAAGTAATAGTCTTTGCTTGTTTGGTTACAATGGGAAAAGGAAAAAAGCGAACGTGAGAGAACCTCATATACGACGATTTCCCTTCTCTCCCTTCACCTAGGGAAAACCTTTCTACCGAGACCAGGAAAAATAAAAGAGATGCACCTTCCTCTCTAGTTCGCCTCTCCTTCTCCCTGGATGACTCCGATCTTCCTCCGTTTCTTTTTTTATGCAGTTGTTCTTTTCATAAGTCTATCCACGAATCCAACTTTCTCAATTAACCAAACAAACAAAAGAAAAACTTATTTCATTTTCCTCTCCCACTTCCTTTTCTTTCTCATCCAACAAACTTCCCCACCAACCAAATACAACCTCAAGAAACTTGGTTGTATCTGTATCATTTCTCTAGAGAGATGCTACTTCCACATATACATTTTGAATACTAAATAACACTTTTATGATAGTGTGATTAAGAATTCTAGTTTGTCAAAAATAGAGAGGTATGCAGCAAAGGTAGCTCAACGTAACCACTACTATAAGCCGGAGATGTAGATTTAATAAGTGATCATGATAACCATGTAAGCCTGAGTTCCAACTTTAAGTTAAAGGAATAAGTTTCAGATACCACGAGGAACCAAGAGTCCAGTGACCTCCTACTCCCATTACTATGTCACAATAATATAAGTATATAACTCTCACCACAACTCTAGAGTTGGTGCAGTGGTGGCAGGGAATATATATATATATATATATATATATATATATATATATATATATATATATATATATAGGGTAAAGTGCAAAAAAACCCTCGTTAAATATACGCCTTTTGCGTAGAAAGACATTTTAGAATTTTTTGGCAGTTTGCCCCTCAGATTACAAATCCGCTCGATTAGGCCCCTCCAGCCAAATTTTAAAAAATTTATACCTAAAATGCCCATGCCCCCTCTAACCCCGCCCCCCTGCGGCGGCGCCGGCGAGCGCCCAGCCCCTCCGACCCCCCCCCCCCCCCTCCGATCCCCCCCCCCCCTCGTCGGCGAGCCCCCAACCCCACCCTCCTCGCCGGCAAGCGCCCCCCCCGACCCTCCCTGCCCGACCCCCCACCCCCTCTCCTCCATCGCCGGCCCTGACCCACCCCCTCCTCCTCCCTCGCCGTCCCCGCCCCCCCCCCCCCCCCCCCTTCCCTCGCAGGCGAGCGCACCCCCCCTACCCGACCCCCACCCCCCCTCCTCCTCCCTCACCGGCCCCGACCACCCCCCCCCCCTCCTCCCTCGCCGGCGAGCGCACCCCCCTGCTCCTCCTCGCCGACCCCGACCCCCCCCCCCCCCCCTCCTCCCTCGCCGGCGAGCGCACCCCCCTCCTCCTCGCCGGCGAACGCAGCCCAAACAGCCGAAGAAGGAGGGGGGAGGGATAAAATTGTCATTTGGGGACAAAATGAGCATATTTCATACTTTTATGAATTTTAAGAGCATGGGGTCTTTTAGTGCAAAAAGCGGAAATCTAACGAAGGATTTTTTGCACTTTACCCATATATATATATATATTGGGGGTGGGGGGTGAGAGGCTTACTTTGCCCTTTCAGTTGCTTCTCTTTTCCTCGTTTCCATTGCTGCCCTATCTGCTCTTATTTTCTTGATCATCTCCAACTTGGAACTAGCCATTGGATCTTTGTACGAAGGATTGGAATTTCTTCTCCTCCTAGATACTACTTTCTTGATACTCTTTGTCTCTTCGTTGACCCCTTTAGGTTGTGTAGGTTTCTTCTTCACAGACCCTCTTTTCACAGATGAAGTTTCACTAGGTCGTTTTCTCCTTGGTCTTTTTTCACCTCCCACAGGTACACCATGATACTTTGAAAGTGCAGAACAAACCCGGCCGCGATATTCCTGATTAAGATGGAGAACAGAGTGAATACAAACCCAAAGGATGCTCTTGGCAATGGTATGACAATATAATCATGTTAAAGACTATAAGTTTTGCCCTTACAGGATCTGCCCATTTGGCAGAGATTGCCTCTGATATCTTCTTCCTCTGCTCAGGGGATTTTGGTGCTCTCTTGCTGCCTTTAGGCCTAGGCATTTTTTTTTCGCTTCTCAACACTTTCCAACCACTCCTGTTTCAGCTGTGCATCCAAGATCTCATATGAATCCCATTGCAGCTCATCTTCACCGGCATAGCCCTTCCTAGAGGCTTCGGATATCATGTTCTGCCATTCAAATAAACAATTTTCTTGAACCATCAACAGTTCACGACGTCGCTGCCAACCTTCCCTTACACCTGCACCAATCTTTATCCTCGTCTCCTCACTGCATTATTATACAAGCAAGAGATTTACAAGACAATGGTTACAAAAAACAAAAAAAAAAACTTATAAGACTAGACAAGGAAAGCAATGTAACACCAATCAAGTATAAACATTTCAAGATCATTATGAAATGAATTGGGTACAAGACAAAAAATATTCAGCACAGACAGTATGGCTACCATGGTATGTTGACCAAGTTCTAATTTGAGATAACTCTGTTGTATACTTGTATTTTGCAGAACTTAAATGGGAGATTGCTCTAATGGAGCAAACAGTGAAACGAGTTCCGGACAGGATTTTCTAATTCCTATCATTGAGGCATATACAATTAAAATTTGTGAATGTATGTATTCTAGCAGTCTATTTTGCAGGTTTTATTGAAAAAAAATATATGGAATAGGTGGGAGGGAGAGATGCATGACGTCTTGCAGTGTTCTAAATGGCGCCCACCTAGGCGGTAAGCAGTCTCTCTCCGCACCGCTTTTCGGTAGGCGGTGGAGTAGGCGGCCAACGGAGGTTGTCGGCATAGGCGGAGGTGAGGCGGCGTAGGCGGACGTCTAGGCGGAGCAATACTTAACAAAATATTTAAAAAGATTTTGTAAACATTATGGCCAAAAAAGTTTTGTAAGTATTATGGGTCTATGGTTCACTTTTACAAAACTAAAACTTTATAAATCTTCGTTCTACAACTTAGTTATGCATGGATAGGGGTGGGCACGGGTCGGGCCGGGTCCAAATTTTATGGATCCGGACCGGACCCGTTAATTGGCGGGGCGGGGCGGGACGGGTCCAAAAATTATTGGAACCGGTACGGATTCGACCCGTTCGAAACGGGTCCAAACCGAGCCGACCCGCGGGTCCAAACGGATCAAAAAAAAAATCAAAAAATTATAGAATAGTAAACATTTACACATGTTCTATTATCTAGAAGAACAAAACAAGTATTATGTTTTTTCAATTTCTAGAATTTGTTTACTAAACAATAACGTGTGCTATTATTTATAAATTATAATATAAAAAAAATTAAAATTGATAAATAAAAAAATCATACTCCTAGAAACGGGTCGGTTCGGGGCCCCGTTTATTTTGAAAATAGGACCCGCCCCGCCCCGTTAGTGTCACACGACCCGCCCCGGCCCGCCCCGTTTAAATTCCAAATTTTAGGAACCGCCCCGTTTGACTAATATACGGTTCGGGCCGGGTCGGAACCGCGGGTCCTGGACCCGTATGCCCACCCTGGTGCATGGAACACCCTTAAAATATGCATATAATGCAAAAAAAAAGTGGTAAAATAGTAAAAAATATTCAAAATGTATCGACCGCCTAGGCGGTAGGCAGACTCTCTCCGCCGCGCACCTGCCTACCGCCGTTTAGAACCTTGACATCTTGTGGAGTATAAATATAATGAAAGCTGAGAGAGCATAGAATTCTCTAGGAAATTCAGCACTAATACAGGAAAAGTACTTCAGAATTGATCAAGATTGTCCTTTATAGATATAATCATGGACTAGTTGCAAAAGCTTCCGAGGAAAAACATCCATAAAGACGGTGTGATTAACAGGATAAAATTAATGCAGTACGAGGAGGATGAACAATTGATAGGATAAAGAAAAATAGGGAGTAAGATTTTTCTTGGTCGTCACTTTTTTCAATAAACATGTAAAAGAACCATCTATAATGGATGAATGTATATAGCAGCCTATTTTTGCAGGTTTTATTGGAATAAAAAATGTAGAATTGTGGATGGAGAGATGCATAAAGTCCTACAGAAAAAGGCACAAAGAGCACAGAAAACATAAGGTTCTCTAGGAAATCAGCACTAGTGCAGGACAAGTACTTTGCATTTCGTCAAACTATCTTTAATGTGAAGATAGTCATGAACTACTTACAGAAGCTTCTGAAAAGCAGTCCTTAAAAGATGGTATAGAAATTCAAATCACAAAGATTAATGGAGTACAAGAGGGTCGAAGAATAGATATAAGAAAAGTAGGTTTCGCTTGCCGTCTTGTGCAGCATTCTTTTGCAATGAACATGCAGAACCAACTGCTGATTCGATGTATTCTAGCAGTCTATTTTGCAGGTTCTATTGAACAAAATACAGAATAGCAAGGATCCCCTGGGATAGAGGTGCATGAAGCCTTCTAGAAAAGAAGCACAAAGCTGAGAAAACCATGAGATTCTTAATAAAAATCAGCAGTATTGCAGGAAAATTACTTAGGAATTGGTGAGAATTGTCGAGGTTCTAGATATAATCATGAATACCTCTACAGAAACTTCCGAGATAATTTTCCCTAAAAAGGTAGTGTGGAGATTCAAATCATAAAGATCGACGAACTACAGGGGAGTAGAAAATTAGAGAGAAGATGGATGGAGACAAGGTTCCTGTTATTCAGAAAACAAAAAATATTACATCAGTATTTATAAGTTTCAGCTAGATTCTCCGAAGCAGTCAATGTTATTTTCTGCATACATCTTAGGCACAACCAGAAACTTCCAGGTCTTAGTCCACAAGATCGACCTTGCATTTAATGCACAGTTTGAAGAGAACCATAGACTTTTAGGTTGTTTCTATTGGAAGACCCAAAAGCAGTCACTGCTATATCTGATGGAAATTATATTGCTGTTGAAATCTCAATTTTCTGAGAACTCAATTCTCTACAGTACATCTGAAACGAGGCACATGGAGCACGAGAAAGCATCAAAAAGGGAACAGTTTCTATGACCAGCTGTAGTGTCCCGCTCAGCGAAGGCACTAGATAAACAGAGAGATCGGATTGCTGGCTCTGCAACAGAAGACGATTGATCTGGGTGAGTGGACAAAGTCTCATTTTATGATTCGCTTACGTCTAATAAGAATTTGAGTTTTTAATTGAATGCTATTGCTAATAACAAGATTGAAATCATTGAGTATGCTTATAAGAGAATCCACATGCTGCCATACTAAAAACAAGAAAAGATATAACTTGTATGCTAAAAAGAATTGTTGCCTGCTAATAAGAAACGAACAGATGTCTGTATGCTAAAGAAAGATTGTTGCCTGATAAAAAGAAATGAATATTTGCTATGTTAAATCAAATGAGATGTTGTCATGCTAATATAGATCTTTGTTCTGAATATGACTCATTGTCATGCTTGATAAGAAAAGAGAGAATCTGCTGGCTATGTGATCCGAAAAGAAGAAAGGCACGAAATGAACGTGTCGAATATCTGCTAAGGCACGAAATGAACGTGTCGTATATCTGCTAAGGCACGAAATGAACATGTCGCATATCTGAAAGATCTGATCAAAATCTGTTTCATCTGATAGAAATGATAGAGCATGCATTGGCCTCGGACAACTTATGCACAAGTAAAATTTGTCTCTCGGGTGGTATCTAGGGACGCCTGGAACCACTCGGCCTAGGAGAGATTAAGAGCACCCTGAGGTAAAAGAGACATCATGTTAAAAGGGTAGCCGGTATCTAAGTCCTTAACGACGAGCTGAACCAAAGAGTCACAGCGGCTAATCATGGAAATCTCCATGGACCATCATATAGATAAGTGTTGATTGGTGCAGAGCTGAACCGGAGAGTCACAGCTGTCAATCGAGTCTGCATGTGTCAAGAATGTTTTGCTAAGAGCTAACGATGTAGAGACGAACATAAAATAAGAATGTTGGTTACGTTATGTTTATGCTAATCCTTGTCTTATGCAGGGATGGACCGTCGGCTATGGTAAGAATCACTGAAAAGGTGATACATTCGTTGCTAAGTTTCCTGAATATGAGTTGCTTAAAGAATAAATTGTTGCCAAAAATTGCTATGTTCCGTCCAAAAAAATTATGATAATCATGCTTGTAATCTGCCTGAGAATGTCTTGAATAAGAGAAAAGAATGCTAATGCTATTGTCCCTAATGAAATGATATGGTTCATGAAACACGCTGCGCACTGCACATGAAATGAATAGTCATCGTGCTTGAAATGAACAGTCCCCTTGTATGCTTGAGAATGAAATGAAATGAATTGTGACTTTTCAAAGATGTTTTCAAAAGAGATGTAAACTGACTATGTATGTATGAAATGAACATAGGTAAAAAGTAGCAAGATCACATCACAAGAAACGTTTTCTCACTAAATGAACAGTGATCGTTTCAGACAAATGTAGCTCTTTGTTCACAATCACCAGTATGCTGATATACTGACCCACCATCAGTCTGCATGCAGGTGCAATATGCATCGAGAAGGATAGTCCGAAGCGATAGCCCGAGCCTCATCCTCAGGAGCTAGAAGTCAGAAGAGATGCCAAGAGAAGGACATCCGTTGCCAAGAGTTAGTTTTGTATATAAAAGGATGTAATGTATGGGAACGGAATCATTATAATCTGTAAAGTCCTGAGAGAATGTAAGCATTGTATCAGAGAGAATTGAGAGCTTGTAATTTGTTCAAAGAATATCAATAAAGAGAATTGTTCTTGTTACCATTATGTTCAACTCATATATCTGCAAAATGTCCGCTGTTGTTTCAAATATTTGCAATATATTTCGCTGTGTATTGTCTACCTTCTCTATCTTGTCTTGTTACAAGTCTTGGCTTTGTGCAAGCGCAACTTAGGCTTGCACGACATCACACCCAAGCGAGGACGAATGGTCTCACAGAGTCCGAAGCGAGGGCGAAAGGACTCTACGGTATCGGGGCGTGACAGAAGGGAATCAGAGCAACACGATCCTCTGGCCAATTTTGAGATGTTCTCCTGATTGAAAATTTCCTTACCTACTTGATATCAGCGATGAGATGAATGTTTCATACAATAAGTCCGTAAATATTTTTATGATGCCAGCATATGTTTTATCGATTTGATTGATTGAGATTGAAATGCTTTATTGAACAATATTTTTGATATGATCTGAATTGAGTTTCATGGATTGATGTTGGCGAAGGATGAAGGACTATCGCTGCAATGGATATCGTAAGTTTTCTAGTTTCGAGGACGAAACTTTTTCTCGGTGGGATAATTATATAGTGCCCCGCTCCGCGAAGGCACTAGATAAACAGCGAGATCGGATTGTTGGCTCTGCAACAGAAGACGATTAATCTGGGTGAGTGGACAAAGTCGCATTTTATGATTCGCTTACGCCTAATAAGAATCTGAGTTTTTGATTGAATGCTATTGCTAATAACAAGATTGAAATCATTGAATATGCTTATAAGAGAATTCACATGCTGCCATGCTAAGAACAAGAAAAGAGATAACTTGTATGCTAAAAAGAATTGTTGCATGCTAATAAGAAACGAACTGATGCCTGTATGCTAAAGAAAGATTGTTGCCTGATAAAAAGAAATGAATGTTTGCTACGCTAAATCAAATGAGATGTTATCATGCTAATATAGATCTTTGTTCTGAATATGACTCATTGTCATGCTTGATAAGAAAAGAGAGAAGTTGTTGGCTATGTGATCCGAAAAGAAGAAAGGCACGAAATAAACGTGTCGTACATCTGTTAAGGCACGAAATGAACGTGTCGTATATTTGCTAAGGCACGAAATGAACGTGTCGTACATCTGCTAAGGCACGAAATGAACGTGTCGCATATCTTAAAGTTCCGATTAAAATTTGTTTCATCTGATAGAAATGATAGAGCATGCATTGGTCTCGGATAACTTGTGCACAAGTAAAATTTGTCTCTCGGGTGGTATCTGGGGGCGCCTGGAACCACTCGACCTAGGAGAGATTAAGAGCACCCTGAGGTAAAAGAGACCTCATGTTAAAATGGTACCCGATATCTGAGTCCTTAGCGACGAGCTGAACCAAAGAGTCACAGCGGCTAATCATGAAAATCCCGTGGACCATCATATAGATAAGTGTTGATTGGTGCAAAGCTGAACCGGAGAGTTACAGCTGCCAATCGAGTCTACATGTGTCAAGAATGTTTTGCTAAGAGCTAACGATGCAGAGATGAACAGGAAATAAGAATGTTGGTTATGTTATGTTTATGCTAATCCTTGTCTTATATAGGGATGGACCGTCGGCTATGGTAAGAATCACTGAAAAAATGATACATTCGTTGCTAAGTTTCCTGAATATGAGTTGCTTAAATAATAAATTGTTGCCAAGAATTGCTATGTTCCGTCCAAAGAAGTTATGATAATCATGCTTGTAATCTGCCTGAGAACGTCTTGAATAAGAGAAAAGAATGCTAATGTTATTGTCCCTAATGAAATGATATGGTTCATGAAACACGCTGCGCACTGCACATGAAATGAATAGTCATCGTGTTTGAAATGAACAGTCCCCTTGTATGCTTGAGATGAAATAAAATGAAATAAATTATGGCTTTTCAAAGATGTTTTCAAAAGAGATATAAACTGACTCTGTATGCATGAAATGAACATAGGTAAAAAGTAGCAATATCACATCACAAGAAACATTTTCTCACTAAATGAACAGTGATCGTTTCAGACAAATGTAGCTCTTGTTCACAATCACCAGTATGCTGATATACTAACCCACCATCAGTCTGCATGCAGGTACAATATGCATCGAGAAGGATAGTCCGAAGCGATAGTCCGAGCCTTATCCTCATGAGCCAGAAATCAGAAGAGATGCCAAGAGAAGGACATTTGTTGCCAAGAGTTGGTTTTGTATATAAAGGGATGTAATGTATGGGAACAGAATCATTATAATCTGAAAAGTCCTGAGAGAATGTAAGAATTGTATCAGAGAGAATTGAGAGCTTGTAATATGTTCAAAGAATATCAATAAAGAGAATTGTTCTTGTTACCATTATGTTCAACTCATATATCTGCAAAATGTCCGTTGTTGTTTCAAATATCTGCAATATGTTCCGCTGCGTATTGTCTACCTTGTCTATCTTGTCTTGTTACAGGTCTTGGCTTTGTGCAAGCGCAACTTAGGCTTGCATGGCATCATGCCCAAGCGAGGACGAATGTTCTCACAGAGTCCGAAGCGAGGACGAAAGGACTCTACAGAATCGGGACGTGACACCAGCTGTCAACAGATGCCAACTCTCCATGCTGGTGCCAAGATCCTAGGCAGGAGACCTATGACAAAGAGGGCCTTGTCATAAAAGGCTAGTCGGAGGGTAGGTACATTTGTGTATTTGGTCGTGCACTTTAAGCTCATGCAACAAAGTTGAGTTCTCCAAGTTCCCCTAAACTAGAAAATATGTTTAAAAAAAGAGGTAATTTAATATGATTTTCTATAGGGGACTGCATTCATTTTTACTCCACAAGCAAAAGAGCACCAAAAAAATGACAATCCATAGAGGTTTTTCCTTGGATTCATTTTTACTGCATTTATCTATAGGGGACTGCATTCATTTTTACTCCTCATGAATTTATACTATTTTTCCTTGGATCCATTAATCTAAAACTATCAATAAATGCAACTTTCATTCCTGATAAGTATATATCTATCATAATTTCATTCCATTACTTACCATTTCCCCTATAACCATATGATCACTTTGGCGAAGTAATAACGGAAACCTATACGAAGTATAACAGAATAACAAGGTTACCAGATGCTAATAATATTATTATTTCCATTGTTGTTAAAATTATTCATTATCATCAATATATGAATATATTTTCTTTCTTATTGTGTTTATGATTTTTTTTATATAAGTTTCTGAAAAGGTGGGTTGTAACTCTCACAAACTATATTTTCTTTCTATAAGTTTCTAAAACAGGGACAAGACTTAATTTACCTTTTAAGGAAGAAGCCAGATTATCATTAGAATTTTCATACGACAATGACACAAAAGAACTCCATTGAGCCATTAGATCAATGTTTTGCTCTATAACATGACATTGAGGGCATCACTTGCCGCGATAGCAGGGCTGGTGCTTGTCCTGAGAGGTTGTGGGTTGTAAGTCTCACAAACAACCTCTCCATAAAAGGCCCTCCAAATCCTGCATTAGCGGAAACTCATGGCACTAGGAAACCCCTTATACTCCACAACAAGGAACATTGGGAACTATGAGCAATCAATCAGTCTCAAGCAAAAAGGTGTTTTAAACATATGTGCATCAAGTATCGGAAAGTACTGGAATATCCAACCATATCCGACTAGGATGCAGGACATTCCAAGATTGGCTGTGTCCGTGTCAGACACACACAAAACACATGGACACACAATAACCAATGTTTGTGGAAGTGTCGTGTTGCTGTGTCCATGCGACGTAGGTATCCAATATAAGCTTCTGTTATATCTTTTTTTTAAGGAAAATATATTCTAGAATTAGAAAAAACTTTCCTGTTCATAAGATATTAAACAAGAACAAAGTTCAGCTTATTTACTTCACAATTCCTTCTTAGTAGGGAAAGATACTCATAAGGTAGTTGATAGAATATATAAAATGATATTAGAATTCCTTTTTAGGGTTAGCTATTAAGATTTGTTCTCAGGCATCCAATACAAGCCAGTCGAAATTTCAGATTAGTGCCTTGATCTGGCTGTTAATGAAGAAAATTCATCATACCAAACTAGAATCTCAAATGTGAAAGGTGGAACAGAAATATTTACAACAGTGAATTAGTAGCCAATTATCTCAAGAATTAAGGAGAAAGGAAGTAGCTAAGCTTCATCTTGGAATATCAACAGCAAAACAAAAATTGAGATAACCCACCTCTGAGCATGTCCCAAATTCATCAATTTCATTTTGACCTGCATAAACCATTCTTGAGATCACTTGAAAATATAAAGCATAATAAACATATAAAGGAATTAGCAACTCTTATATTGACGTCGTAGAAAAAGATGTAGGTTGGAACATGAGAGGCTGAGAATAGAAGATAGATCATTGCATGCAACTTTCACAAGTGGAGAAGAATAAAAAAGAAGTGTGGAAACTGGAACCAATGAGAAGAGGAAAGTGAAACAGGGAGAGAAAGCAATCATGCATGCTCCTACCCTCCCTTCATGTATATATACACAGACATACATGCATGTTCATGTAGTTAGTATGTAGTAGGCCATGGTACATATACTACTAGCCCATTCAGGCATGAGCTCGTAATTCACCCATAATAGAATAATTGACCAATCTGGTGTCTAATTCGGTAACAGACATGAAAAAAATCGTCTTCTTCTTTGAATTTTCCATTATTTCAACACCGTTATCTTTTGTTCACTCTCGACCACCGTGTTAGAGAAATCAATGTTGTAGCCTATGGGTTTATCTGGTTGAAACTTGTTTATGTACTATCCAACTCTACTATATTTAATTTAAAGAGAGGATTCAAATTGAGATATTATTCTTTTCTACAACAATAACAAAGCAAGGTTCACACTATCGGTGTCGGAATCGGTTCTTGACCCTTCTTATGAGTATCGTATCACGAGTTTCGGTAGTATAGGATCGGATATCCAGAGTTCCATTTCGGGAAGATAATGAATAAAAAGAAATTCTTTAAGAAGAAAAAAAAAAAAGGGATACATTTAGGCATATTTTTACGGATTATTTGTAGTTTCCCCTTATTTTTTAGTTAAATATATGCAACATTGTTGAATTATTCACCCACAATAAATATTGCTGCTTATTTTTACTTGCTTTTAGATAAAGTACTCCCTCAATAGAGAGTTTTGAATGGAATAATGTTAAGATATATAAACATTGTGAATTATAGTATAAAACCTCGACAAAATAATAGTGTTTACATTGTGTTAATAAGGAATTTTATTGACACATTATAGCATGTGATCTTCGGCATGCTTGAATCATGGTGTCGACATCATCTTCTTATCATACTTCTCTCTTTTTTTGAAGTTATTTCTTTGTTGATTTGCCGACAAAAAGCCACAATTTCGATATCGACCAATTTCAACAGAAGTGAGTATCGGATCGGACATGCTAAAAACGAAATGATATGGCTGATATGCATTGTTATTGGCCGATACTACGATCTTTGCAACAAATCCTCGGATGTTTGAATCCTTGCCTTCCATTCAGGTTTGCTAAGGTCCATGTCCTCTGTAATACTAACAAAACCATGTCCTTCTTTAAAACTTCAATCTATGTTCACTTCGGCCGACCTCTAATCCTACTGGCTCCTTTTCCTAATCCATATCAGTGTTCTAAATGGCGGCCGCCTAGGCGACGCCTAGGCGGTAGGCGGGTCTCTCCCCTCACCGTTTTTCGGTAGGCGGTGGAGTAGGCGGCCAACGGAGGCTGGCAGCATAGGCGGAGGTGAGGCGGCGTAGGCGGACGCCTAGGCGGAGCAATATCTAACAAAATATTTTGGCAAAAAAGATTTTGTAAGCATTATGGGCCTATGGTTCATTTTTACAAAACTAAAACTTTACAAAACCTTTGTTCTACAACTTAGTTATGCATGGAGCACCCTTAAAATATGCATACTATGCAAAAAAAACAATGGTAAAATAGTACAAAATGTTAAAAATGTATCGACCCTAGGCAGCCTAGGCGGCGCCTAGGCGGTAGGCGGACTCTCTCCGCCACACACCCACCTACCGCCGTTTAGAACCTTGATCATATATTATTCATTTGTCTCAAAAGAAACATTCTACATAAGTATGGGCATCCCTAGTCCTGGACCTTCTTCTCTGTCTCACTTCACCTCTATCCCATCCCAAAACCCTCCTCTAACACGCCCAACAACCCCTTCCCACCCACCTACATGACCCCCTTTCATCCTCCTACTGTCATCCTTACCTTCTCCATTCTCCTCTCCCCAAAAAGAATCAAGCCCCTTGCCACTCTCCTCTCTCATTGTTACCTACTCTAATTCTCTCTCGAGTCCGACAAAGTTATCCCTGCCACTGTACAATCCACCTTCTAACTCCCATCACCCCCCTCCAAACCTAGCTCCTACACGTCTCTTGGCCACCTCAGATCCAATCCCAATAGTCAACCTCCTTTAACCCATCTCTTGACCCTCTTCCACAAATATGCTCCTGATTCATATATCTGATTCTATAATACTACAGAAACATTGTACAGATTTTGAACCATCTTTTAAACTAATAGCTAATAGTTAGTAAGTTATAAATTGCATTTCTTACATGACATCACCTTGGGATCCTGCATTGCTATTCTGGTTCTCTCCCGAATCCTTTGAACAGTTTCTGTAGCAAATTCAATGTTTAATAATTACGTAATAAAAATATAAAGAAATACTGAAGAAATGAAGAGGGGCCAAGAGACAGTATAGGATTTCGTACCTGCACTGTGTTTCCTGCCCTTATTCCATGGAACATTTCCCTTGTTTGCTTTTGAAATCTTCATTCTTCGTAACCTTTCTTTCTCATCCAGTTCAGAAGAATCATCATTTGAAGGTAGAATACCTTGATCCTCCGAATTAGGATTAAATTGCCAGTCGGAATCACATCCGTTATCGTTCTCACTGGGTATCCAGCATTTTGGTTCAACAGTTGCAACTGCCTTAATAGAATGTGCATGTTGCTTCTTAGGAGACCATTCTTTAAAAATTGATGTTCTAGGAATTTGAATGTAGCCTTTCCATTCAAGGCTGAAGGTTTTTCCTTTAATAACTGGCTTCCTCTGTGCGACCTTCCCATTACATATTTCAATCCTAGCGGCACATATATGACTATGGACGGAGCGACGAGAAATAACAATATCTGCTCCAAAAATAACACGATACTTATAACTTGAGAAGCGAGATTATCAAAGAGAAGTTTTTGGAATAGAATTTGAGAGCTGTCTGCTAATGATAACATTTGTTGGTGAAAATTTGCCAGCCACTTGCTACATGACATGGTACAAATAGAATAACATTTTCATGAGTCAACAATTTCCTTTATAAAACAAGGTAAGACCTAGTTTCAATCCTAAAACATGAACATCAAACTACTGCATACTAAATTATAACACCAAAAATTAATCTACCGCATATGAAATGACAAAAAACCATCCATGTAAAGATACAAAAACAAGTACAAATGTTACTACGAAAATTGACATGCATGTGAGGATATTATTTAGACATTGAATTTATCAGCACTACAGGGTTTTGATTGCAGGAGTCAACCTTTCCTTGTCAATATTCCAGACCATAATGTGCAATTACAACACACACAACAACAACGTCTTTATCTGAAATTTTAAGGTATGTTATTTGAATCCTCTTTTTCCATTCAGCTTCGCTGATGGCCTAGTCCGCCGGACAAATCTTTACAAACTCAATTCAAGTTCGCTCAGGGTCCTAGGCCTATCCCTAGTTCTAGAATCTACTTTGACTAATACGTTAAGTGCTATACCTAACCGGTGCATCTATTGGTGCATGTTACACATGATCAAACCAAAGTACCTGAGACGATTTTCCCCATCTTATCTTCAATTGGCACCTCCAACTTCCTATGAGTAGACACTCATTTCTTATCCTACCTTTTTGATGTACTGCACTCATCCATCTTGTCGCCCTTGTTAGCACTGATGGTCTTTCAAGTGTCTTATACAATTTTCCTTTCAACTTCTCCATCTCGACCAATATGTTTTAATTATATGAACAACAGCCTCCATCTTGGTCATGATGAATGATTGATCCTAAATAACGAAAAGTATCCCCGTATCTTTTGTCCATCAAGATGTACTCATTTATTTGCGAGTCTTGGGAGAAGTTAAATTTCATCTACTCTGTTTCTGTGTGTTTCGGTGTACTGATTTTAAAACGTTTAAATTCCAAAGTTTTATCTCCATAGTTCTACTGTGAATCCAATCCTTCCCTACTGCAAGGCATGGTAGTAAAAGCTGTGCCTCGCACCCCACCAGACGAGGCGTCTTTCAGCAAGGTGCAACCAGGAAAGGCGCGCATTATGTTTTGTTTTGTTTTTAAAAAAATTGAGGTATAGAGTCCTTACCTCATACAAGTGGAAGGGTGGTACTCATTTCCATGGTTGCCAAAGTTGGCTATAGTCAGAACTGAAAAGGCTAAAATTTGCCAAAAGTGTACGAAGAAAAACACAAAATTCGTGTTGCTATTGCAGCTATGCTAGTTCACTTGGTTATGTCTTAACATATTTTTGTTAGTTTTAATATATTATTTGGTTTTTATTTCTTATAATACTAATCTATTTATTTATGTATATTTTTAATATATTTTTTACTTTTGCGCCTCGCTTCGCTCAGACGCGCGCCTTGAGTGGCTTTGCGCCTCGGACAATACGGATCCTCTACGCCTCGAGTGCGCCTTGCGCCTTTGACTACCTCGTTGCAAGACAACAAACTTCCCTTCCCCGTTAACCAAAATATATAAAACTGGGAGAAGGGAAAAAAAAATTCCGAAATCATAACTTCTAGAAACCTAAAAGAGAGTTAAAGTCTCTATCAATGCACCAAAACTCTGGGTCTGCTTGGCAATTGTAGGGGTAGCGGTTATGAGGTATTTTTAGAGTACGAGTATGAGCGGTTATTAGAGGTCCGGTTTTGGGTGGTGTTTATGTAGCGGCTTTTAAACCAGTTAAATCAATGCTTGAAAATTCGCTAAAGAGCGGTTCTAAAAAAATTTACACGAAATATTATTTTCCGAGAAAAATAACTATTTTTCAAACACCCAAATTAAGTTTTCGATAGAAACTTTTTAAATTTTCATGGAATTGTTTTCCTAGGAAAATAATTCCATGGAATTAATTTCTTTTCCACATATTTTCCACCTTGCAATCAAAGACATCCAACCCAAATCGTGAAACCACATAAAGAAATTGGAACGCATCTTAAAGGAATTTATAAAAAGGAGCAGAGAGAGAGAGGTGACCATTTCCGGCGGGGCGGAACGTGTTGCTCTGTAGAGAGAGCTTCAGTTGGGGATCTCTGTACAAGAAAAGCTCCCTACTTGCCATTCTCTCTCTCTCTCTCTCTCCCCCTTCCTTCCTTCTTTACTTCCTGTAGAGAAAGAAGAAGAAGCAGGAGAACTGGTGGTGGCGGCGGTGGTAGTGGCGGCGGTGGTGGTGGTTTGTCCTCCTTCACTCCATCTTCTTTGTGTCGACACACGGGTTGATGCGCCTTATCTCTCGCCGATCAGCACAGCAGCAGCAGCAGCAGCAGAATGTTTTATTGCCAACGCGCACCCAACCCAATCTTTCCAACCTAACGTAGGCCTCCAATTCCTGGGCTCTGACCGGGCTTCGATTCGTTTTGGGCTCTTGCTCGGATTCGGCTTTCCGAATCCAAATGTTCATACCTCTCTCGTTTTGGGCTTCGATTCGTTTTTGGGCTTCGACTACGTTAGGAACTGATGCAACAATAATTGCACCAACCGCAACCCAAATGTTGATCCCTCTCTCGGATCTGTCCTCAATTGAAGTTTGACGCGACAGCCCTCCGACTTCTGCTCCTTCAGTGTTTGGATATCTCTATTTTTGATTTAGATATTTGATCTGGTTTTAAATCTAATCCGACGGAGGAGATAGAGATGATAATGGGATGGACAAAATAGTTTTTTTTACAGTAATATATATATATATAGAGAGAGAGAGAGAATAAGGGAGGTGAGGTACCACCCCACCGTGAGGTGGCACCATGTCACCCCCCATGCTATTATCATGCACTTTAGTGCATGATGATAGCATTGGGAGGTGACATGTAGCCACCTTCCAGGGTGGCACCTCACCTCACTCATCCTATATATATATATATATATATATATATATATATATATATATATATATATATATATATATATATATAAATTCTACAATACATCCACCCTTTTGGGATGTATCGATACATCCAAAATATGGACCGTTGGATGTTCATCCAACGGTCCAGATTAAATTCAGATTAAATAATGCAGGATACATCATTTAATGCTGATTTAGACTTTTGACCTGTTGGTAACTTGCTTTAGCATGTCATTCTTCACTTTAATTTTTTCAATGAACACCCTAAATTAACTCATATTTACTCTCTCAAAAGTCCATCCAATTTAATCTGAACCATAATTTTTTTTTTGGGTTACAGACCAGGGTAGTGGTGGTGGTGCTGGTGGTGGTGGAAAGAGAAACGGAGATGAAGAAGGAAATAAGAATCGGTTCGGATCGCGTCGAACGTCGTCGAGCCCTCCTAGAACAACGAGGAGTACCAACTGCACCGAGAAGAATCGGTCCGCTTCGCGTCGGACGTCGTCGAGACCTCCTCGAACAAGGAGAAGTACCAGCGGCGCCGCTCTAATTTTACTGTCCATGCCATTGTCAGAAATTTTATTTTTTATTTAACAATTTAATATTTTGTTAATAAAGCTACATGTCATGGTGGTGGTGGTGAACTGAGGAAACCTGCTTCTGAGGTCGGGCGGATTATTTTTTTACTTTTCTAATGATAATATTTTCGAAGAGAATATTTTTTTAGACGGAGAATGGCCATTCTCTTTGCTTTTAACACGGAGAATGGCCATTCTCTTTGCTTTTAATACGGCGAATGGACGGAGAATGGTACATTTAGGACGGAGAATGGTACATTTAGGACGGAGAATGGACGGAGAATACGGCGAATGGCCATTCTCTTTGCTTTTAATACGGCGAATGGACGGTAAATACGGCAAATGGACGGAGAATGGCCATTCTCTTTGCTTTTAACACGGAGAATGGCCATTCTCTTTGCTTTTAATACGGCGAATGGACGGACAATGGTACATTTAGGACGGAGAATGGTACATTTAGGAAGCCGACAAAAGCTCGTTCTCTCAAATCTCTTTTTTGTGTAAATTAAATTCAAGGAGGACACAATCCCTAATTTTAGTTATTACTTAGCAGAGTCTACTTAGTTGTTGTAAAATTGTGGTGTTGCTTATGTGACACTTTCATCTTTAATCTCATGTTTTCTATGAATATGTGTTCTGTTTGATTTTGATTTAGTAATCTTTCCGTAATTAGTTTTTTTGTTTCATCTAACAATTTAATATTTTTGTTATAAAGCTACAGGGCATGGTGGTGGTGGTGAAAGGAGAAACGGAGATGAAGAAGAAAAGAAGAAGAAGTTTCGGTTCGCGGCGGACTTCGTCGAGTTCCTCAATCAAGCGGAATTAAACCTCTTATAGAGTTCCTTAATTGAAGTTGATCACGATAAACTTTTGTATTTTTCAAACGGATAGTAGAATCTTTCTCGAGCCCTCCTCAATCAAATGGCTAGTAGATTGTTTGCTAGTCTCAAAATTTATTTGTCTTTTCATCTTCCTCACTTTTTGTACTTCTCTCTTGCTATATATACAATAGTTTTCTTGTTTCATAGTACTATTATTCATTCTGAAATACATAGAATATATAGTTTTCTGAAATACAATAGTTTTCTTGTTCTCAAGATGTCTACTCGTGTGGGGGGAAATGTAGAAGACGTAAAAGATTGGTTGCCAACTCTAAATGAAACCTTCATTCCGCGTATGTTGCGCAGGATTGAACAACAACTGTCGAAGATTTCAGCTGATGTTACATCGATCAATTCTATGCTTGGTTCAATACAAATTGAACAAATGAATTTATCTCGGCGTTTGGAGAAGATTGAAGAATCTCCAGCTTTGAAGAAGGCATCTTCATCTGGAGTATTTAATAATGTGAAGGTGGTTTCCGTTGTATCTTCTTTCGATGAGGAGGACGTGGAGCTACAGTCTCGTAGTAAAGCATTGGACCGAATGCTCGCATTGTCCCCTACAGAAGAAACTGACTTTAGCAGTTCTTCTAAAAGAATGCGTGAAAATTTACATCCGGTCACACCATCGAAAAATTTAATAAGGGGTTCAACCTCGAAGCCTAGCAATTGTACTAGTGGTTCTTCGAGATATCACGACTATATTTTTGCCGATGATAGACCTGACGAGTAAGTAATACGAGTTTTGATTTAATTCCAACAGTTTTTTTCTCCTAATTTATTCGTTTCTTTTCTTAGAAAAATAATATCATCTTGCAACAAAAACTATGTGTCTCGGTTTGAGATGAAGACCTTAGCTCCTTTAACGAAAATTAGCAATGGGGTATGTATAGATAGTATATTTCTTCTTAGATGCCATCTATGTTTACTTCGATTCCATCGCTGACATTTTTAATGATTTATTCAGATTGTAGGTATTGTCTCTGCTCTTCTCACCGCGGAGGAACGGAAAAGAACCTCCAATAAAGCTAATGTATGATTTTTACCAATAAGGATATCGGTGAGTGAGCATTTTATTCTTCAATGCGTATGCATTAACAATTTTCTCGTTTGTTTGTCCTTCGTAATGTATTAATTGATGTGTATGTAGAAAGCAATGTTACCTCCATCTGACAAAAAGCCTCATGAAATATGGAAGAAGTGTAAATATTTTCAGAATTACATGGAATCTTTAAGCACTTGTAACGAGGTATTAATGTATTTCTGTTTAAATATTAATCCTAATTTTCTGAAAATTTACTAATTTGTTTTACCTAATTATCCTGATTCAGATATACATACCCATTCATTTGGGCGAACACTATACTCTTGCAAGAGTTCTGGTTAAAAAAGGACTGTTGAAATTTGGGACTCACTTGCATCTAAAGATGATCCGATTCAAAGCAAAACAGTCATTAAAGAAATAGTAAGCTCATATTCATTAATTTTTATGAATTGGGTACAAGATACGCGGTATACTAATACATATTGTATTCTGGTAATTGTAGCTTTCAAATTTGGATCTCTTTCTCCAAGAAGAGATTTTGAAGTTGAGAGATGCTAGGTTCAGCTTTTTTACTTTTGCAATAAAACGTCCTTCTTATGTTCCCCGCCAAGGCAATTCTGTTGATTGTGGGATTTTTGTAATATCATTCATGAAAGACCGATGTAGTCTAGACTATCGTTCTCTCGATGTAAGTCTGAAAATATGTCGTCAAAAACTTCAACTTTTTAGAGCAATATTTTTGATGTTATGTTTGTTATATGCAGTTTGATGCGGGAAAGGAAAGACGCAAAGCTGCTGAATGGATTACAACTTCAGAGCACAATAAAGAGCTAAAAAGAAGTCCAATCTGAAATGATTGAATATGGAAGACGATGATTTTTTTTCTTCTTCTTTTATATCTAATGTATGGAAACCCCTAATGTATTATGTTCATTTATTTTGTTGAGTTGTAATGACATTTTTGCCAAACGGCTTCGATTCTTTTTGATTAAGCAGAATCATTTTTGCCCTTCAAATTAATATAATTAAGCAGAAAGGAGTCTTTTGCCCTTCCATCGAATGACATTTTTGTCCTTCTAATTAATTCAAAACACCCTCGAACCCTTTTATTACAAAAAAAAAAAGAAAAAAGAAAACCGTTTCGAAGCTTCCTCTTCTTCCATACTCCACTCTGTACTCAAACCTAGGTCATTCTCCTCCAAAATCTTCAAACATTTCTCCCTATTCCTAATATTCACACCATGTCGGCATCAGCGGCAGAATCATCACCGGCAGCATCACCAATTAAAGAAGATGTACCAGTTACAGAAAATCCAAAAGCGATAGACGGAGAACAACCGAAACCCTATTCTAAGAAAGTTGTACAAAGAAAAAATAAAAAAGTTGCTAAACAAAAAGAAGTGCAAGAAGAAGTGCAAACAGAAGGTATAACTTTGATTTTATGTTCGCAAATTCTGTATATATTACAAGGAAAATGACATTCTCCGTCATAAAACGCATTTGAATGTTAAATTCTATTCGCCGTTTAATTTGGAACGGAGAATGGCATTCTCCGTCTAACTTGAAACGGAGAATGTCGTTCCCAGTGTTAAAACCCATAAGAATGGCCATTCTCCGACCTAATTTTTTGTTTTTTTTTGTTTTGTAGAAAAAAATCTGTCAGGAATAAGAATTCAAGACTTTTCCGTTCTACCTTCAAGCCAATGCTAAATCTTATGGAGGAGGTCAATCGAGATGTTGGCCGTTTACCTGAGCGAGTTATTGGTTCCTTGAAGAATACCGGTTTCTGGAATTTTGTCGAGATTTTCTACCAAAACAGAGTCCACGTCTCCGAAGTGGCCAAGGTAACGAAAGGGCTTGAGAATTTAATTGCAAGTTACACAGAAGAAGAAGATGGCATCGGGTGCTTTGAATTGAGCACCACTGTTAAAATTGTGCCAAGCGTCGAGGATATGGCAGTCATATTCGGTCTACCGCTGAATGAAGAAAGCAATGATGATGTTTCTTACAGAAGATTGATAAAGAAAAAACAACAGCAGCCCACACCACCAGCATCATTGAGCCTGTGTAGAGATCACTTCACAAGATTGCTGGCTAATACTAAGGGCAAACACTCAAAAGTCACGAATAAGGAAGTGAAAGACAAGTTCTTTGAATTGTTACGACGGCTTCGTGGCGGAGATAACGCTGTTAATCCAAATGATTTGTCCAAGCTAATAATCTTCCACTTGTGCCAAACAGTATTTTTCACAAAGTCTGGCGGTTCAAATTTACCGTACAGATTCTTGGCCTTGGTAGACAGTGTGGACGTCATCAACAGTATATGCTAGTCAAGGTTAATCCTGGCATATGTAATGGATAGCATAAAGAGGAGTAGAAGCAAAACTGAACAGGGGGATTACTCAATGGCTTTCCATAAATTGGAAGGTTGCACAATATACTTCCTCTATTGGTTTGCAGAACATAGTAAATTTGTGGAAAGGAAGTTCGCCCCAATTCCTGATTACCCAAGATTTTTCACATGGAATGGGTACGAAATCTCAAACTTCCTCAAGGCCGAATATCACAACAAAATGAGATCGAAGATGATATTGGAAGATCTGGTTATACCTGTTGGGGAAGAAGAAGGGCACAAAGAAGATGAGCCACCTATAGAAGAAGTTAAAAAAGAGGGAGAGGAAGAACACCAAGAAGCAGGTGGGGATAATTTTGATGAACAACGGATACCACAGCATCATGAAATGGGCGCTGTAATGGACGACTCAGCAAAGAAATTGGAGAATTTGAGAAGACATCATTCTGATATTCTTGCGCAGAATGAAGAACTCAAAGAAAAGTTAAAAGAGATGGAGGCACAAGGAGCGCAGTTACGTGCAGCCAACTTTGAGAATGTCATACTCAAAGAAAAGCTGAAAGAGCTCGAGGTAGAAGAAGCGCAATAACGTGCAGTCAACGTTGTGATGGAGGGCTCTGTGCATGAACTGGAGGATTTGAGAAGACATCATTCTAATATTCTTGCGCAGAATGAAGAACTCAAAGAAAAGTTAAAAGAGATGGAGGCACAAGGAGCGCAGTTACGTGCAGCCAACCTTGAGAATGCCATACTCAAAAAAAAGCTGAAAGAGCTCGAGGCAGAAGAAGCGCAACAACGTGCAGTCAACGTTGTGATGGAGGGCTCTGTGCATGAACTGGAGGATTTGAAAAAGCATAATTCTGTTCTTAAATCAGAGCTACATGCACAAGGTAAAATCTTTTCTATTTCAAATTTCTAATTTGTAATCTTCCAGGAGAATGACTATTCTCCGTGTATTATAACACGAAGAATGGCATTATCCGTGTTATTTGAAACGGATAATTGCTATTCTCTATCATTTCGATACTGGAAAGGTTATTCTCCGTGTAATTCCAAACGGAGAATGCTATTCTCCGTATTATATTACACGGAGAATGTCATTCTCCGTGTTAGGTTCACATCATACATTTCATTGTTGTTTGTTTTATTTCAGTACGAACAACCGAGCAACTCAGAGAAACAAATGAAAGGCTCGTTGAGGAGAAAAGGGAGCTTCAAAATAAAGTTGAATCGTTTAATATTGAAGCCAATGAAAAGGATGGTAAAATTGTTGATCTCCAAGCCATGGTTGTAACATTTCAGCGTGAGGAGATTCAAGCAGCTGCTGAACTTGCCGCTCCAAAAGAAGCCAAAAGAAGAGGAGGATCGGGGGAAAGAGGTTAATAAAAAGCAATACAGTTGGAGAGGCTAATAAAAAAACGGAAGATTAATACCGCTCCGAAATCCCGAGGAGATGCCAAAATGGCTGAATTAAAGAAGAACCGTGTCATACTAAGGGAATGCGATGAACTCTTACTTTGAAAACATGCGGATGAAGAGCTGAAGAAGTAATACATCGACATCGTAATTCCCAAAAAGAAGTGTCCAGAGTATGTATCAGAACCATTTTTTTCTTTTGTTTTTTCTAGAATTTTTTCACAATTATGTAATGAGAATCTATCTTTATTAATTTAATCTAAACTAAATTTATGTGCAGTGATATTGTATACTCATTTTCGCTGGAAGAGGATAAAAATGGAGTCACAGTCGAGCTGTCGGCAATAGACCTGCAAGACATACTCAACTATGAATACATGGAGGCTGGCATACTGAACCTAATAATAAGGAAGCTGAGAGAAATTCAAGGCATTAAAAGGTGTCCCCCGTCTAGTTCAAAGGACGTGCCATTGATCCAGAAGCAAAAGCCGGCGCCCCAATCATATAAGTGGTCTGCATTCATGATGCCCCACACATTGGTAAGAATCCAAACAGAAAAATCCATATTCATGTGTACACCGATGAAAAATGACAGAAAAAATTACTCATGATATTGTGTTTTATTTTTGGAAAACAGAACATCGTTGAATGTGCCAATGAACTAGACGCAAAATCTGGTGCCCTTGAAAACTTCCAAACAGATGTAGTAGACTTCGTCATGGGTTTGGAGGACGACATAGAGTTGCTATTCATTCCACTCTTTAATATACCCATCAAATACTATACTCTGCTCACATTCAACTTTATCTCCTACGACTGGACACACTACAACTCCTTGAGGCAAAACACGTACGAAAAGTGCAAGGTGGATGCAGAATTAATGAAGAACACTTTAGAGCCTATCGTCAGGAGAAAAGTTGATAGGATGAGGGAGAGATGCCCGGCGAAGATGGAGTATGAGAGCAAAGTGCTGAATTGTTCTCCAAATTGCCCACAACAACTGGCACCCAACTGTCTCTTGTACACGGCGTATTATATGAATATGTTGACGACTACTCCCTTCGAAATACCGGGAGGAAATGACGATGAGACTCACCAGAAGATTACAAAGATGAGGTTGGTATGGGCTAAGAAGTTGCTTAAAAGCAAATATGTAACACGAACCAAGCAATGACATTGTAAAACAACAATGTAATTATATAATTGGGCAAGGAACTTCTGTCTTTTATAAGCTCTGCTTTTATAATAAAATTATTTTAAAATTACATTTACATTGTCAAAACCAAGAAAAGTTTGAGGATTCTATTCTCCGTTTATCTTGAAACGGAGAATAACTTTCCCGTTTAAATTAAATCGTTTGAGGATTCTATTCACCGTTTATTTCGGAACGGATAATAACATTCTCCGTCTGTCTTGAAACGGAGAATAACATTCCCAGTGGTAAAACACATTAAAATGTTTATTCTCCGTTTTTTTAAACGGAGAATGACGTTCTCCATGTCTTTTGAAACGGAGAATATTATTCTCCGTTTAGTTTGAAAAGGAGAACGAAGATGAGCTTGATGAGAATATGACGAGGTTGGTATGGGCTAAGAAGACTACAATGATGAGGTTGGTATGGGCTAAGAATTAGATTTCAAGAGAACTTCTGTCTTTTATAATGTCTGCTCTGCTCTGTCTTTTATAATAAAATCATTTTTGAGTTACATTTACATTGTGAAAACCACAAAAAGTTTGACTTTTTGAGTTACATTTACATTATGAAAGTCTGAAATACTACATAAAATCCTACTATCAAGAAAAAAGTTGAATGTGAGCTGCGTGCGGGCATCGCAGAGTAATGGAACTCCTTGAGGCAAATCACTTCATCGTGCATCGTCAGAGCAATGGAACTCCTTGAACAAAGAAACACCGTACATAGTCAGAGCAATGGAACTCCATGAACAAAGGAACTCCGTGCATAGTCAGGGCGAATCAAAGTGCGAGCGCTTCGACAGAGTGTGGGTTGACAATAAATCCAAACCCAGGCACATCTCAGTCTTCTGAAGGACTTCACCACCAAAGCTTCTTCAACCAAAACCCTGCGGCTCTTCCAGTAACCAATAGGAAAGAGTCTTGCCAAGGTGGAGGATCGGTAGAGTGCATCTCCAGGATGAAGAAGGATGCCTTTGCAAGGTGCTCTGCCTCAAGGAATTCCTTTACAAGGTCCTTTGCTCTCAAGAAATTCCTTTGCTTCTGTTCCTGTACCTCAAGGAATTCATCTTGCTCTTGCTCTGACGATGCACGATGAAGTGATTTGCCTCAAGGAGTCATCCAAAGGTTCCTATGCTCTGACGAAACACGATGAAGCGATTTGCCTCAAGGAATTCAATTGAAAGCTTCGACTGTGAAGGAGGAGTGCTGTTCTCCGTCGTCTTTCAGTTCGTGTCCACGTGGTAGATGTTCTTCATCGTGCATCGTCAGAGCATAGGAACCGTTGGATGACTCCTTGAGGCAAGTCACTTCATCGTGCATCGTCCGAGCAAAGGAACCCACAGGCAAAGGAATTCCTTGAGGCAGAGCACCGTGCAAAGGCATCCTTCTTCATCATGGAGATGCACTCTACCGATCCCCCAACTTGGCAAGACTCTTTCCTTGAGGCAAAGGACCTGCAAAGGAATTCACTTCATATTGCATTCTTCCGAGCAATGGAACGTCCTGAGGAAAAGGAATTCCTTGAGGCAAATCACTTCATCGTGCATCGTCGGACCAATGGAACACGTCGAAGAAATGAACTCCTTGCGGCAAAGGAACACCGTGCATAGTCCGAGCTAATCAACGTGCGGACGCTTCGACAGAGCATGGAACGATAATAAATCCAAACCCAGGCACATCTCAGTCTTCTGAAGGACTTCACCACCATGCATCGTCGGACCAATGGAACACATCGAAGAAATGAACTCCTTGCGGCAAAGGAACACCGTGCATAGTCTGAGCCAATCAACGTGCGGGCGCTTCGACAGAGCGTGGGTTGGCAATAAATTCAAACCCAGGCACATCTCAGTCTTCTGAAGGACTTCACCACCAAAGCTTCTTCGAACGAGGAGATCGACAACCAAGAGGAATGCGTCTTGCCAAGGCAGGGGATCGGTAGAGTCCATCTCCACAAGAAAAACTAAGTGAGACGAGAACAAACTCTCCCTACACTATTGCCATTTATAGGCATGGAACAACTCGGACTCATGCGCCAAGTGGCAGCCACTTCGAATTCAATTCAATTAATTTCCATCAATACCAATGCATCTGCCCCTTCTCAAGTAAAGCTAAGTAAGACTAGAGCAAACTCTGCCAACTACTGCCATTTATATGCCATTAATACGAATGAATCTGCCCCTTCGAATTCTGCCAACTTTGATACCCCCTACTGTATCAAAGTTTTTTTTGATATAGTAGGGGGTATCAAAGTTTTGATACCCCCTATGTATGACATGTGGGCCCTTCCTGCTTTATAAAATGTGTACACATATATATATACACATAAATTTTGAGAGGGCCCACATGTCATACATAGGGGGTATCAAAACTTTGATACCCCCTACTGTATCAAAGTTTTGATACCCCCTATGTATGACATGTGGGCCCCTTCTGCTTTGTAAAACGTGTAAACATATATATATATACACATAAATTTTGAGATGGCCCACATGTCATACATAGGGGGGTATCAAAACTTTGATACCCCCTACTGTATCAAAGTTTCTCTCCTGTATCAAAATTTTTTCCCTTTTAAATGGGCCCCATACATAACTTACAAAAAAAGTATAAATAAAACAAAATTTTGTTATAGTCAAGATTTTAACCAATGACCTCTTAAATACAAGTCTAGCATTGTAACCACGATACCACAATAGCATTCTCCGTGTTTTATTAAACGGAGAATAGAATTCTCCGTTTTGAATTACACGGAGAATGGCATTCCCAGTGTTAAAAACACATTAGAATGTTCATTCTCCGTTTTAATTTGAAACGGAGAATTATATTCTCCGTTTCATTTGTAACGGAGAATTATATTCTCCATTTTGAACTGCACGGAGAATGCCGTTCCCAGTATTAAAACGATTGAGGATTCTATTTGCCGTTTAATTTGGAACGGAGAACGGCATTCTCTATTTAATTTGAAACGGAGAATAAGATTCCCAGTATTAAAAATACATTAGAATGTTCATTCTCCGTTTTAATTTGAAACGGAGAATGATATTCTCCGTGTCATTTGAAACGGAGAATGATATTCTCCGTTTTGAACTGCACGGAGAACATATTTCCCCATTTTTGATATTCTCCGTTTTGAACTTGGAATTTGATATTCTCCATTTTTATCTAATTGTCTTCTCAAACTTTTGCATTGGAGAACATATTTTTTTATCTAATTGTCTCGTGTGAATGACATCTTGCCACATAAGAAAGACATTGTCTTAAGTCAACGACGTTTTATTTTATTACATTTGCTCTTTGTCGCTATTTCACTTTCGTACTTTACAATAACGAAAATCGTGACCCGATTTTTTACAAACTCTACATACTCTAGGCTTCGGGATAGGCTGATTTTCTGTAGGCTGGCTTGATTTCCCTTGAGAAGGCCTTCCTTTTGTTGCTACCGGATTTGGCTCTTTTAAAGCTTCATGCACTCCATGAACTGCATCAGCTACCATTTGTTCTTCTTCACCAATATCGGTCGCCATTTCTTTCAACTCCATCTGAACAGACGACATCAACTTCGTTCCCCTCTCCTGAATTTTGCTTGATTTTTTACAATAGTATGTAAACAGATTAACTTGTTCATTAATACCACCATACCTTCTGCTCTCAATACTGTCTGGGTGGATGAATCTTCTTTCTGAGCCAGGTCAGGAGAGATAACTCTCTTTGTAATCCTTGAGCCAACAAGATTTTATCAAGTTCTTTGAAATATCTCCAATTTGCAATCTCTTCATTGCTGAAAAAATATGCCTACAAGGAATCCCCTTGGTCTCCATCCACAAGCATTCACAATTTATGATGTTTTCGGCCGGATCAAATGTAACCTTCCGGTTGACACTGTTTTGCGACATATACTTTTGGACAGTGCAAACTTCTGCCTCTCTTATGATGTGATGATGGAGAACAGTATATGCATCAGAACGTGTGATTTCCTTCCTTACATCTATAAACACTGTTTTAGTGTAAATTGCTGCAAATTTATCTTCTATTACGGCCATGCTAGTTTGATTCACAACAGGTGTTGAGAGTTTATCAGTGACATGCTTACCCATCTGGCCGTAACGTAAGGCCGCCAAACCGTAGTCACAATTTTGAAGGGCCTTCCATAGTGACAGCTTCTCATTCAAAAACATTTTCAGAAATGCGTTCATAGATTCACATCTATTTGTTGCAGTAGAACCGCTAAAATAATTTCCACGTAGGAATGTGTCCGCCCATCGCTCCCTCGTTCTGTACAATGCAGTGGTCCACTCATTGTTCTCTACATTATAATCTGTTTGCATCTGCTGCCAACGGTTTTTCAAATTCTTTGACTGAATAGTACCTGTTTAGAAAACATGGACAGTAACTAAAGTTGTGATATTATAACAACAACATACTTCAAAGTAAAGTAGCAAGTGTGCGATGTACCTTTTAATCAGAAGACTCAGTTTATTGTGAAAACCCTCTCGGTGTACATGTTTGGCAGCATTGTTTAGGATATGCCATGAGCACGTTCGATGAACTACGCTGGGCATTAAATCCTCAATTGCTTTATTCATGGATCTGCAACCATCCGTGAGAACTGTCACTGGTAATTTGCCATTCATACACTCTAGGAATTTTTCTAGAACCCAAGAATATGTCTCTGCAGTCTCATTATGGATCATTGCAAATCCAAACACACAAGTCATCGCATGATTGTTTGTACCCACTAGAACCACCAACGGCATTTGACTTCTATTTGTTTATATGTAGAATCGAATGCTAGTGAATCTCCAAATAATTCGTAATCGAATCGACATGCACCGTCAGCCCAAAAGAGATGGGTCAATCTAGAATCTTCGTCTACCTTGTACGCGTAGAAGAAATCTGGGTCACTGCCCTCCTTAGATTGAAGAAATGTAAGTGTTGTCGTAGCATGAACATCGTCTAGTGCTCTACTATCTTGAGCTAGAGCGTTGTATAAATCCTTTCTCGTCCATCCAACCTTATCCCAGCCACCTTTCTTCTGGACAATTAAATTCCATATTTGTCCAGTCCCCATCCCTGATTGCTTCATAAGCTTAATTTCTTCCAACTCTGCGGGTGATATCATACGATGGGATCTCAAAAAAACTGTTTCATAATCATTCGTCAGGATATTGTTGTGATGTACATGAAATTTTTTGACGGACCACATCTTTATTTTATCGATGTACCCAATACGAAAAATTGCTTTACAACCACTTTTGCTTTCACTTCTTGGCTCACGAACCCTGTTAGGAGCTTCCTTGTATTTCTTGTGTCTGAATCCCGCATTCAAACAACACCAACTACGGACCATCACCATCCCAGATTTGTTTTTCTTTACCTCGTTCTTTCTAATACTGAAACCATATGCTTTTGAATATATCCGGTAGAATGTCTCTGCTTCTTCAATAGAGTTGAACTGTAGGCCAACAATATCTTCTTCTAAGAGATGTTTTAGATCTTTGTTAATGTTGGCAGACTGCAATATTTTTTCATCGTCGCTGCATCAAAATCCAATGGAGATTCATCGTCGTCCCTAAGAACAGAATAAAACAAAATAAACATGAGAAATAGATGTAAAAATATAATGCATTTCTTAAATCCATTAGAAAGGGTGATGTGAAATAACATTTCGTTGTTTGCGTTGATGTCGTCGTCGTCGTTATGATGCATTCTTCCATTGTTTTCTTCATCTTGTTCTTTACTGTCTCCTAAGTTAACATCTTCCAAACTTTGCTCATCATCCAAATCATCTGACAGTCCTCTTGAAAGGAAGCTTTCTTCATCGACTAAATCTTTCACACGACGATCACTTTCTCCATGTGACGTCGACATTGAACAAAATAGAGTGTGTTAGAAACCAGCAGAAGAAACGAAGGACAAGAAACAATACAAGAAGAAAGAGTACTGCTATATTCGTACCTCCAAATTGTCCCTCTAATATATAGCCCTCCCATCTGATGTGGCATGTTAAATAATAGTGGGTGTCATCTGACATGACTGATGATATGGCAAATTTTAATCCAAAAAGTTAACTACCCAATTTTCTCCATAATAATTTAACGTTAATATCAATGTTAATATTAATTTATGTTAATATTAATGTTAAGGTTAATGTTAATATTAATATTAATATTATTGTTAACGTTAACGATAATATTAATATTAATGTTAATGTTAATGTTAATATAAACTTTAATGTTAATTTTTATTTTTAGTTTTATTTAAAAAAAATTGCCACGTCAGCTGCCAGATCAACATATCACGTCAGCTACCACGTAAGGATGGACAGTTTGAAAGTGCAATTTGGAGGTACAAAAAGCATTATTCAGGAAGAAACAACTTCCAGCAAGGCAACAACACAACCTTTTTGGCTTCCTTGTAACTCCGCCACGTGGCCCTCTTTGATGGCTCATGAAAAATCTTGAGTGATTCTAGGAGCAAGCATAATTTTAAGGAAACACTTCCAACAACACAACTTTTCGTTCTGGGTACATGTATTATTAAATTGTGTAGCTAATAACGCATGAGGAAGCATGCAACAACAATCTCCACGTGGCCCTCTTCTGTAGGAAACACATGCCAGCAGCATTTAATGCTACGAAACCCTATGTCTTGTTGTATGGTGTGTATCCTATGTGGCATGAGGCAGAAGACAAATAACTTGCATAGGTTCACAAATGACAATAAGTTTAAAAAGTAATCTCCAATGCAAAAAAGTATTGAGAAGCAATACAAAGTAATTTTTTACAACTTCCAAGACAACTTTTACTCTTCTAATGATCTATCTTTATGGTATCATGAATTAAATTGTGTAGGATAACGCATGTAGAGCATTTAATGCTACGGGATCTGTTGTGTAAGGAACACAAACCTGAGAGAAGAACCCGAGGGAGAGAGAGAGGAGAGAGAGAGAGAGAGAGAGAG